>JAJPUD010006096.1:0-27540 GCA_023553655.1 Myrmecobius fasciatus | reverse complement strand
GGGGGGTGACAACAGCCCAATCCTCAGTGGTAAGTCAGAACAGCAATGAACGGGACACCTATCACCATCTACCTCTGCCTCGGCAAGCAGAACCTTTATGTGAGTTGCCATTAGTGGTTTTCTGTCCCTCACTGGAGCCTTAAGCTTGCACTGAAGCATCTTTTTGGATGTCCTGTGCCCCTGAAACGCGGCTTGGGATTAAGTTGCCATAACTGTTTTGGAGCCACAACCTCTCTTTGTTTATGGATCCACAGAAGGATGCACGTGGTCTGTACATTTGGGTGTTTAATGATTGGGGGTTTCCTTGAGTTCCCCAAACTCAGGTTGATGGGAGGGAGCATTGGAGCCCCTTTGTCTTCCAGGTGCAGGGCCAGCTGGATGTCACCTACTGGGAGTCCCTCCTTTCCTGACTTCCTGCTTGAGGGTTGGCCTGTTGTCTTCACGTTTTTCTTGGGTCACAACAGCCCAATCCTCAGTGGTAAATCAGAATGGCAACGAACAGGACTCAAATCTTCATCTACCTCCACCTGGGCAAGAAGAACTAGAGGAGCCTTTGTGTGAGTTGCCATCTTCGGCTTTTCTGTCCCTCAGTTGGGGCTTGAGCTTGAGGCAAGCAGCTGTGTTCGATGTCCTGAGCCCCTAACACATGGCACATGCTTAAATTGCCAAGACTGTTTTGGAGCCACAACTTCTCTTTGTGTTTATGGAGCTGCAGAAGGGTGTATATGGTCTATGGATTTGGGTGTCTTCTGGATAGGGGATTACCTTGACTCCTTGAGTTCCCCAACTTCAGGTTGGTGGGAGGGAGCATTGGAGCCCCTTTGTCTTCCAGGTGCAGGGCTGTCTGGATGTCACCTACTGAGAGTCCCTCCTTTCCTGACTTGCTGCTTGAGGGTTGGTCTGTTGTCTTCACATTTTTCTTGGGTGAAAACAGCCCAATCCTCAGTGGTAAGTCAGAATAGCAATGAACGGGACTTGATCTCTATCTACCTCTACCTGGGCAAGCAGAGCCTTTATGTGAGTTACCATTAGTGGTTTTCTGTCCCTCACTTGAGCCTTGAGCTTGCACTGAAGCATCTTTTTGGATGTCCTGTGCCCCTGAAACGCGGCTCGGGATTAAGTTGCCATGACTGTTTTGGAGCCACAACCTCTCTTTGTTTATGGATCCACAGAAGGGTGCACGTAGTCTGTGCATTTGGGTGTTGAATGATAGGGGATTTCCTTGAGTTCCCCAAGCTCAGGTTGATGGGAGGGAGCATTGGAGCCCCTTTGTCTTCCAGGTGCAGGGCCAGCTGGATGTTACCTACTGGGAGTCCCTCCTTTCCTGACTTCTTGCTTGAGGGTTGGCCTGTTGTCTTCACGTTTTTCTTGGGTGAGAACAGCCCAATCCTCAGTGGTAAATCAGAATGGCAACGAACGGGACTCAATCTCCATCTACCTCCACCTGGGCAAGAAGAACTAGAAGAGCCTTTGTGTGAGTTGCCATCTTCAGCTTTTCTGTCCCTCAGTTGGGGCTTGAGCTTGAGGCAAGCAGCTGTGTTCGATGTCCTGAACCCCTGACATGCAGCACGTGCTTCAGTTGCCAAGACTGTTTTGGAGCTACAACTTCTCTTTGTGTTTATGGAGCTTCAGAAAAGTGCATGTGGTCTATGGATTTGGGTGTCCTCTGGTCTGTGGATTTGAGTGTCTTCTAGATTGGGGATTTCCTTGAGTCCTTGAGTTCCCTGATCTCAGGTTGGCCAGATGGAGCATTGCTGCCCCTTTGTCTTGTACATACACGGCCAGCTGGATGTCACCTACTGAGAGTCCCTCCTTTCCTGACTTCCTGCTTGAGGGTTGATCTGCTGTATTCCCATTTTTCTTGGGTGATAGCGGCCCAATACTTAGTAGTAATTCAAGTTGACAACAAACAGGACACTTAACACCATCCAACTCCTTGTGGGCAAACATAACTTAAGGAGCCTTTGAGTGGCCATTTTAGCATTTTCTGTCCCTCAGTTGGTACTTGAGCTCAAGGTGAGCTGCTGTGTTTGATGTCCTGTGCCCCTGACACATCTAACCCTAAATGCGCTCTTTGTGTTTAAGAAACCACAGAAGTTGGTGAATTGTCTGTGGATTTGGGTGTCTTTTGGATTGGGAAGTACATTGAGTCCTTTGGGTCCTCAGCCTCAAGTTGGCATGAGAGAGCATTGGAGCCCCTTTGTCTTGTAGGTGCACGGCCAGCTGGATGTCACCTCTGACAGTCTCTCCTTTCCTGACTTCCTGCTTGAGGGTTGATTTGCTGGATTCCCATTTTTCTCGGTAGCCAGCGGCCCAATCCTTAGTAGTAAGTCAGGATGGCAACAAACAGGACAACTCCACCATCCACCTCTCTCTGGGTAAGCTGACCTTGTGAAAGAGCCTTGGGATGAACCTCTATTTAGCATTTTCTTTCCCTCATTTGGGGATCGAGTTTGTCTTGAGCTGGAGAGTGCTTTCATTCCATCAGCTCGTGTTCAGAGGCTTGGTTTCATGTGCTTTTGGAAGAAAACTGGGAGAAGTGGAGTAGCTTCCTGACTTCACTCTGCCTTCTTGGAACTTCACCCCCCAGAACTCTCTTGTCTCTTTCTTTAACTCTCCCAGGATTGTTTGTTGGATATGGGTCCGATTAACATTGTTCTTTGTGTTTTATACTCATTTTTCAGTGCATTTCTTTGGTCTGAGCTGTATATTCATGTTGTTCATCATCTATCATCACAAGCTTTTGGCTTTTTTTTTGCTTCTGTCTTTAGAGCTTGTTCTAGGGCTCTGCGAGTTTTTTGTACCTCCAAGGTGATGTTATCCTGGTTGAGATGTGGTCACTACTCTCCTGATATTTATACAGGAAAGGCCTCTATTCCCCTGCAGCTCCAAGCATTAGTGCTTTCTTTGTCTAGGAATTGTGACCAGGACCACTGCTGTCTTGTGACTGACCCCTCCCCAGCACTCCTGTCCATTCTAGAACTTTTAGGCCTAACTGCATATGAGTAATAGACTTGCTAATCAGTGCCACTTATACCCAGTGCCAGTAGAAGAGTCCTTGATCATTTTTTCTGATCATTTACCTGATTCCATTACTATCTCTGGGCTGAAAGCTCCCAGTTACTGATGTGGCAGCTGCCACATGGGTGGACTCCAGATAGGCCTCCATTCAGGTGTTACAAACTTCACCTGCTGACCACCTCAATTTTCTTAGGCTGGAAAAATGTCTCACCATGATCTTTTGTCAGCTATGAACCTTCAAAATTCAGTTTTGAGGTGTTATTTTGAAGGTTTTTGGAAGGGAATGTATAGAGAATTTAGCTGGATTTTCTTTCATTTGCCATCTTTGCTCAGTTTTCCCTTATTTTTTTTAATTCTTCTAGCTTTAAGAGCAGTCATATATGGCCTACAGTCTGTTCATTTAACCACTTTGGGCTGAGCAGCCTGGCAAATTATCAGATAGATTGAGGTGGGTGTAGCAAGACCCTTTGCCCCATATTCCTAGGAGAGGGAGGGAATACACTTCCATAGAGTACCTACTATGTGCCAGGTACTGTGTTGGATGATTTTTACAAATATGATCCCATTTGATCCTCACAACCACCCTGAGAGTGAGGCACTGTTATCCCCATTTTACATTTGAGGGAACTGAGGCACATCGGGATGAAGTGACTTGCCCAGGAACATAACAGCTAGGAAGTTACTGAAGTCTGATTTGAATTCAGGTCCTCCTGACTTGAGTTCACAAGTTCTTTCTATGAACTACCTTGCTGCCTCCTGACGCTTTTCTATCAGACAGTGCCGCTTCCTGCTCTGTCAATTGTAACCACCAGTCTGACAATTGGAATGTAAGGTATTTTATATGGGTAATTTGTCTTCCTTTTTGGATTTTGCCTCTCTGACTAGAGGTAATGTTCGTAGTGACCAAGATCGTCATCTGCAGGCAAGTGTAGCAGTTAAAACACTGAGGCACAAGACTGTTGAGACATCAACAGAATCTACAATCCACAAATGTGGTTCAACTTTCCCATCATTAGAGTCTCTTCTCGACCATTCCTCATACAAAAGAGTAAATCTAGAGCAATGGGTAACAGAACATTTTTAGGACAGTGGTCCCTGTCACTAGGAGGTGCCAGATTTTGAGTGTCTTCTATATGAAAGTAGTCAGAGAAGATAGCATTAATTCAATGGCATGCTTGTCAGTGGCTAGGCCAGGCCAGGTCCATCCAAGTATGACAATTTCTAGATCTTCCACCATTAAGACTGGGTATCCCAGTCCTTGATAGTACTACTGAAGTTGGGAGAAGCTAGGGAACTTATTATGATGGAGAATTAGTACTATCTGGGTCCTTGTGGCACAGGAGCAGACTATATGACAATGATGCTACTAGTAGAGTTGGAAGATGGTAGAGAAGTTATTGTAGAGAATTGGTACTATTTGGGGACTTTTACCATATGATTTATCAAATATTCCTTTTGTCCCTTTGATCCTGACCTTACCTCCCTGAGCATATACCTGCCACAGAAGCAGACTGTTGCACAATGATGATATTACTAGAGCTGGAAAAAGCTAGAGAACTTATTTTTGCAGAGAATTGGTACTATCTGGGTCCTTGTGTCCACACAATATATTAAACATTGTCTTCTTTTTGAGCCCAGCCTTATTTTCCTGAATATATGCCTGCCATAGGTGGAGACGGTATAAGAATGGTAAGTTCAAAGAAACTAGAGAACTTATTTTCGGAAAGAATTGGTACTGTCTGGGTGCTCTGACCACATAGTTTATTAAATATTATTTTCCCTTTGGGCCTGGCTCTACTTTCCTAGAGCAGAAATCTGCCATAGGAACAGACTATCCCACAATGATGGTACTACTAGAGTTGGAAGAAGCTAGAAAAAAATTGTGGTCTAGATTCCTGTTGCTTGGACTCACTCGTATAGTATAGTGGGCATCCTTATCAGCCTTCCCCCTCCTGACAACCTGCTCCCTCTTGTCCCTCCCATTATGTTATTTGACCTAGAAAAAGCTTCTGTAAGCCAGTTTTGTTCAGCCTTTCTTCCATATTAAGGTGAGCCCCATCCAGAAGGGATAATGGCTTTAACTAGAGGGAAATTTTGTGATGGTATAATAATAAATTTTTATAAAATTTACTCCTAAAAGAATGTATGTATATAATTGTTTCAGAAATTTGGCTTTATGACTCAATTATTTCTAGTTATTGTGTCTTTAGGGTTATTTGAGAATGTAACCCACATTTCCAAACAAAAAATGATGCCAAAATGTTTCTTTAAATATGTTTTTAAATTTATAGTTTAATTCATTTATAATCTATCCTCCTTACTCTCTCCATTGGGCAATAATAAAATCTCCATCCAATCACAAATAAAAATATTCTAGCAAAAACTAATTTTTCCACTTCAAACATGTTGCACAATTTACTTCTGTGCATTTTAAGCTTCTTACATGAGGTGAGTGGTAGGTTTCATCTTCAGTCTTTTGGATTAGGAATTGGTCATTAAGTTGATCAGAGTTTTAATGTCTTGAAGCACCGGTTTTCTGTGTAACATTAAACAAATTGATTTATTTCTGCCCACTTTGTGTCAGTTCATAAAAGCCTTATCTGTTTTTTCTCCTAGCAGAATTATCCATTACGTTTACATTATAAAATTTCATCAGCCATATCCCAGTAGCATTGCATCTTAGTTTCCAATCTGGTTACAGTTTCTTTAACTCTCGCCTTTGCTTTTTTTTAGGTTTATACATGATCTAGTAATGGGATAGCTGAGTCAAAGTATGTGCAGTTCAGTACCTTTGGGGGGAGCATACCTTTGGGGGGAGCTTTAACTTAAGCAAGCTTAATATTCAGGATCGTATCAAGTTTCAACTTGGCAAATTATTTTCCAAAACAGATCAATTCTGAACTCTGTCAGTGCTTTAATGTGCCAGTTTACCGGAGCCCTCCCATTATTTGTTCTCTTCTCATCTCTGCCTGAACATGGATGAGGTAGAACATCAGGATTGCTTGAATTTACATTTCTCTAATAGTGATTTGGAGCATTATTTTTCATAATGTTGCTGAAACCTCAGAATACTTTCCCTGCAACTTTGGTGTTTTTAATCCTTTGACCAGTTTATCTATTGGGCAATGCTTCTTAGTTTTATAAATTCGAATTAGTTCCATAAATATCATGAATGAGACCTTATTAGAGATATGTACTGCAAAGATTTTTTTCCAGTTACCCATTTAGTTTTTCAATTTAACTACTTTAGATTTGTTTAAACACAGACTAATTTTATATAGTAAAAATTGTCTAATTTATCTGGTGATTGTTGGTTACTTTTTTTGTCATAAACTTTTCACATAGCTCTTTTTAAGGGAGAAGTTGTCTGGTGCTGTTCACAAATTGTTAAGTATGTGGACTTCGTGGAAATATAGCTTCAATTAAAATGGAATCATCTGAAACTGAAGCTAAGTGTTCATCTGTAATTCCTGATTGGTAATGATTGCTGATTTTACATAAAACTTAATTTTTACCAATTTTTTTGTGTATTTTCATTGAAAATTAAATGGTGAGTTTCTAAGTAGGTTAGAATTGGGTCCAACAGGCCTTGTGTCTTAAGCTAGATCCTTCTCATCTTTCCCTTGTACTGGTCTCCTGTTTCCTTTGATTTTATGTATTTCTGTACCAAGCTCTTTAGATGTATGTGGTGTCTCTTTGAGAAAGTATATTCAATCTTAAACCGATTGATTGATGCAAAAATTAAAATTCTGGGATATCTATCTAGTCTAATCCCTTCTCCATTCTATGAACTTTTCATTAAGTCCACCTCTATCTTTTAACAGTAAATTCTCTTCCCTGCTTTGTCTTTTTCTCCCCAGTTTTGTCCTTATCCCCCCGTATTTGTCTTCTAATATCACTGAAACAGAAGAAAACTGCCCACAGATCCCTTTTAATTTTTCTTTTCTCTGTGTTCCTTAGAAGTATTAGAGTTCTGAAAAGATGTTTCTTATCTCTGAACTAACATAAACAATTCGTTCTCCCCTTCCAGTTATACAAATATCTATACTATTTTATCTTTCTCTCAGCCCTTGCATTATTTCCAGACGTTTCTTCATGTCTTTTTATCAGTCAAGGTTGGAAGTCCCCTGTTTTCCTTTTATACTTAGTTTTTGTCAGCTAGGTTATCCTTGGTTGTAAACCTTTGTCCTTTTACTTTTGACACATCATATTTGAAGCCCTCCTTTCATTTTTTTTGTCATCCTTTTTGTTGTTCATTTGTACCTTTAACTCTTCTTGGCTGCTTGGAGTATTCTTTCACGTGGAAGCTCTAGAATTTGTCTACTATGTTTCTGAAAGTTTTTTTTTTTTCTGGAGGTGACTGGTTGATTATTTTTATTTTTACTTTGACCTCTCTTTTTCTAAGAGTTTTAGATACTTTTCATTTATAATTTTCCTGAAATACAACATCCAGCCTATTTTTCTGATCAATTTTTTCAGTTAGTCTGATAATTCTTATTGTCTTTCCTTGACTTGTAGGTCAATTGGCTTTATATTTCTTAGATTTTTCTTCTGTTTTTTTTTCTTAGTTTTGTTTCAGTATTTCTCCTATTGTTGAGTCATAGTTTGCTGTCTGACCCATTCTAATTTTTAGGGGATTTAGTTCTTGATCGAGGTTTTCCAACATCTGTTTTAAGGTATCTGTTTCCCTTGCCATTCTTTGTAAAGTTTCCATTCTGTGTCTCATTTCTTTTCTTCCAGAAATTCCTGTAGTCTCTGTGGCTGTGTGCCTGGACTTGTGGGGTTCCTATCTTTGGGGGTTTTCTCCCCGCAGTGTCTCTCATGGTGGTCAGAGTTTTCCTTCATTTGTTTTTGAGATGGAGGGGAAGGGGAGAAGGGTAATTGAATTAAGCTCCACAACTGACTAACTGTTGTGATTAAAGCTGCCCAGTGCTGAATATATTGGGCCAGACTAAGGCCCACTTCAAGGGACTCCAAGGCTTCTCTAATAGCTCCAGGACCTTTCCTTGTTATCAGTGGTATCTGGGGTTATCACCTCTGCTGCTGCCTTCGGGCCCTAGGCTTCAGGGAATAATCACGCTGGATTTTGCCGATAGCTTTCCTCCTATAGCTAGACCTTCCTTTGTGAAGAAATCCTTGATGTTGATTTATCTGCTTGGCTAGGACTGAGTCCAGGTGCTTTTAGGACTAGGCCAATCTCAGACTCTTATTTCCCAGAGTGCTGCTGGCCTGCTGCATACCCGAAGGCAACATTCTCCAGAGCAGGACTTAGGTAGTCAGACATGGATTTGGGAAAGGCTCAGCTCCTTCCTGGCTTAGGCAGGGAGTGCCCTGCTGTATTTGCTGTTGGCTCTATCTGGTGAAGACTGATTTGACTGGGTTTAGGTATTCTGGAACTTAAGACAGGAATTGTTAGAACTATTCTAAAGGCTGTGGGAGGAGCTGCTTGCAAGTCCTCTTCAGACTTGAGTCTACTTGCTTTGGCTTGTCTTTCCTAGGATCTCCAGAAGACTCTGGGGTTCTTGCTGTGGAGACATGGAGTGTGAGTAGGGGTAATTTAGAAATGATTCTTTCTGTGGCCTAAGAAAGTGATGGGTTCCTATGGCCCAATGGAGTGTTTAAGGGGGATCTGGGATCCTATGCATGTTGTGCATGTGTTTTTTTTCCACAACTCCACAGAAGCTGGTTATAAAATATCAGACATGAAGTTGTGGGTCATTCCAAGTCTCATGTTCACTTAGTAGCTTTCTTGCATCATCTTAGGAAATAGAAGTCCCAGGAGAAATAAAAAGTTCTATTTCTTTGAGAGACAAAGCATTGGGCCAGACTGAAGCCAGACATCTAGTCTTGATGAGTAGTCCCCCTATTTGAGGACTGAATCAGTTGTTCAATTATCAGGATTAAGCTGTGATATCTCATTATCCAGCTGATATTTAATGATCAGAATGTGTGAAATAATATAATATACACTAGTAATCTGCTAATTGGTAACCATCCAGCAATTCCTTAGTCTAGACAATTGTACAGAGCCAACTCAGGAAGTCTAGGAAAAGACCTGGAAGAATTTGTTGTTTCTGCAAGCTTTGCAGATTGCAGCTACTTTTATTTTGTGACTTAATTAATTACTCAGATTATAAGAAAGTTGCAGCTTCATTCATTTTTGCCAGATTCCAAATTGAGATTTTTAGGTGCTCAGTTTAGAAAGTTTCATCTGTCTATGGGAAAATGATGTATTTTTTTCTGTTAAGCTGAGCTTTGAAATGTTATTGTTTCAGTTCTGTCTGCCTCTGCATGACCCCACTTGGAATTTTTTGACAGTGTTTTGCCATTTTCTTCCCTGGAACATTTTATAGATGGAAGTATTGAAGCAAACAGGGTGAAGTGACTTGTTCCAGGATCACACAGTAGGTAAGTATCTGATTTGAATCCTGGGGCTTTATCCACAATGCCACCTAGCTTCCTCACTCTAAATATAGCCAGGGTTCTGTATTACATTATTATCTAGGAATAGCAGGTTTTAACTTAAGCAAGCTTAATATTCAGGATCGTATCAAGTTTCAACTTGGCAAAATGGAAAGCTAAAATTCTCAGGATTGTATGCCACAGTAGCAGAGAGATTCTCATCCTTGCATAGAACTAAGTATTTTTGAGTTCTCATTAAATGTCCACTGTGGTTTGTAATGGAATGAACGTCCAGTATGGGGACACTCTGCTGTTATCCACAGACAAAACTTATTTCCTGAATGTTCATCTTTAAATTTAGACAAAAATATTGGCAAACTTACACATATGTGTGGAAGATTAGGGATTATTCTGGAAGTTTTGATCATTTTTAAAATGAAGGAGAAGTAGAATAGATTGTCTTTTAAGTTCCTGTCAGGCTCTAATGGCCTACAAATCTAAGGTTGGGACAGTGTTCCACAATCTAAATACTGAAGTATCTTCCAGGTGGGGGACAGCTCAACAAAATGTTTCAGAAGTTGTGAATTTGAACCCCAATCATCATGTGATATTGCTGTTATCATGCATAGTGTTCTTCTGGTTCTGTTCACTTTACTTTGTATCATTTCATGTAAGTCTTTGCAGGTTTTTCTGAAATCATTCTGCTTGTCATTTCTTAAAGTATTCCATCACATATGGCCAATTGATATTCAGTTATCAGGGTTAAGCTATGATCACTCATGATCCAGCTGATACTTAATAATCAGAATGCGTGAAATAGAAAGAGGCACTCCCTCTAATTCAAGTTCTAGATAGAAACATATATAGGTTCTTTTGGGGGTAAAATATAGCAAATTTCTTTGATAAAGGCCTCATCTCTGCATTTCCTCTGATAACAGTCCTCATCTCTTAAACATATGGGACGACTGAATCAAATATATATGAATACAAATCATTCCCCAATTGATAGTCATACGATGTGAACAGGAAGTTTTCAGAAGAATAAATGCTGGATATGAAAAAATGCTACAAATGACTATTAATTAGAGAAATGCAAATTAGAACAGTCTTTAAAATGCATCTCACAACTATCAGATTGGCTAATGTAACAGAAAAGGAAAATGACAAATGTTGGAGGAGATATGGGAAAATTGGGCCACTAATGCACCGTTATTGAAGTCGTAAACTGATCCAACCATTCTGGTGAGCAATTTGGAACTATGCCCAAAAGTCTATAAAATTATGCATACCTTTTGACCCAGGAATACTAGGCCCATATCCCAAAGGGATTTTTCAAAAGGAAAAGAAGGTATATGTACAAAAATATTGATTGCAACTCTTTGTGGTGGCAAAGAAGTGGAAATTGAGGGGTTGCCCATCAATTGGAGAATGGCTGAGCAAGTAGTGTGTGAATGTGATGGAATACTATTGTCTAGATTTGCCTTTGAACTGGTGAAAAGTAAGGTGAGCAGAATTAGGAGAACAGTGTATTCAGTTGCAGCAATATTGTACAATAATCAACTATGAATGACAACTACTCAGCAAAACAATCATCCAAGACCCCATGATGAAAAATGTCATTAGAGAAAGAGCAGATGGAACCTGAATGAAGAACAAAGCATACTTTTTAAACTTTCTCTATTTTCTTGTTTTTTTCCCTGTGTTTACTTTCACGGCATGACTAATGGAAATGTTTTACATGACTGCACATGTAAAACCTTTTATCAAATTGCTTGCTGTCTAAATGAGGGAGAGGATGAGGAATTTGGAAAACAAAATTTTAAATGATTAAAATTTGTTTTTACATTTAATTGAAAAAATATTAAAATTAAAAATATGTATTTGATCATAGATGTAATAGCAAGTCATTGCAATTTATTGAGTAGAGAAGTAATAAGATCTGAACTTGAGGAGAAAATCACCTGGGTAGCCATATGTAGAATGAACTGGAATGGGGAAGACTGGAGTCAGAGAAACTGATTAGGAGGCTCTACCAGTAGTTGAGGTGAAATTTGAAGAGGGTATAAAGTTAGGTGGTGACTCCATGAGTAAAGGAAATAGTCAGATATGGGTAGATAAAAGTATTAAGTTTTTACTATGTAACAAGCATGGTGCTGTGAGTTGGGAAAACAAGTGAGAAAAGGACTGTCACTGCCCTCAGACAGCTTGCATTCTTATGGGGGGGAGACAACACATAAAAGGGAGGAAGATGGGGGGGTACTAAAATACAGGCAAAATGGCAAAGGTGGGAGTGTCTGGAGCTGAGCCAGGAGAGAAGTGAGCATAGATCATTTGGCTTCTTAAGGAAATGGTGTTAAGTGGGAACTTGCCAGATGATGGGCCATATAGCTAGAGACATCTTCAAGATGATGAGATTGTTGGCCAAAGAGGAGCTTTGAGATAGAAAAACAAAATTTGGCAACTGGATAGATGTATAGAGTGACAGTAATGGAGGAGATGAGAATAATGCCCAAGTTGTAAGCTAGAGCTTGGGTGACTGAAACAATAGTGAGAAGTTGCTTAGTAGAGAGAAAACCCAGACATATTTTTCGTATATATTAATACCGGTTAGCCTCCTCAGGCGACCTTGGCAAAGTTACATAGAAATGAGCAGGTATGAAGAAGTAGCTATCAGCACTGTTGGAGGAAATGCCCTCTGTGTACCCCCCCATCCATCAGGGTATAGATACATGTTTCATTTGAGCTGGTGGTATTGTGCAGGAGTGCTAGGCCTGGAAGGCTCCTCAGAGACCGTCTGGTCCAACCTGCTCATTTTCACAGATGGGGAAACTGGAGCTTCCTTTTGGAAAACGGCAACAGTGCTAGGCCTGAGCCTGAGACTCCTGCTCTGCCACCTTATTTCCATCAGGCTTTATGGGAAGAGATGTACTGGGGCACAAAGTCCCATGGAGTCTAACATTGCCTGACCTTTGTACTCCTCTCAAAAGCTGTTCTGCAAAATAAACAAAAAAAAAAAAAAAAAAAAAAAGCTGTTCTGCCATGCCATGTCAGTAACTATTTCAGAGCCTATCGGCTATTTCTTTCATTGTTCCCAGAATAGAAACTTGAGAATGGACTTTTGGTGGGGAATATATTGACTGATTCTTTCCACATTCAAAATCTCCTTTGGTGGCTTCTGATTCTGAAAACATATGACTTGAGAAGGCAGTATATAGTCCAGTGAAAACAGTGCTGGATTCTGAGAAGAGGACTTGGATTCAAATGATAGCTTTACTACTTATTCCCTTTTTTTGTGGACCTCAGTTAGGTCTTCTGTAAAGTGAAGCTTTAAAGCTGCCTTTCAGTTCTTGATGGATGATCCTCAGAGAACTTTCTGAGGACAGAGACTATTCATTTTTGGTTTTGTATATTCATTGCATACAGTAAGCGCTTAATGAATTGTTCCCCTGGAGAACTTGAGTAAAATCTTGACAAATCATAAACCAAGAAAATGAGAGGCAATGTGGTGTAATGGGTTCAAATCTTGCTATGACACTTTCTGACTCTAACCATGGGCTAATTATCTAACCTCTTTAAGCCTCAAGCAGCTATTTGAAATTACAAATCATAGCTGGATTGCAATCTGCCTCAATGGAGAGTTCCCATCCGATAAAATCATAAGTCCTTGAGATATTGACATGTCCAGAAGACAGGAATTGATTTCTCTTCTTCACCTGTTTCAGTAACCAATCTTTTTACATCATTTAGAACAAGAAATTTGACTCACAATGTCTTTAGGAAAACTTATCTGAGGCAAAAACGGGGTTTGTAAGAGAGACATGGACTGTCTCTCTGTATTTGTATTTCTAGCACTTAGCACAGTCCCTGGCATATAGTAAGAAGTTAATAAATGCTTCCTGGCTTCACCCAGCCATTACATTTCCAAGGTAACTCAGGTCCTCACATGAGTCCTTGCTGTCCCCTTCCCTGGATCACATGGGATCGGGCTAGCACCGGCATTTTAAAAGAGAAGAAATAGGGAGAGTAAGAAAGGGATCAAAGTTGAGCTAGAGATCTACAAGTATAAGTTACAATATTTACAATTTTCTTCTGGGTCCGAACATTCTCATATCTCTACAAGTGCACATGTTTTGGGGGAAGAATGATGTATCCTGCCATGGGAGCTAACTCTGCCTTCTAGAAGATTTTCCCTCCCAATGTTTATTTTAAAACAGTTGGTCCAGTCAAGTCATCTTGTGATTGGCTGCCTGTGAGCCCCTATATAAAAGATGAATAGACTGACATGACAGACTGTATGTTGTGGACTGGTGAGAGTTAAAAGCTTCCAGGAGAAATCTGAATCCTAGGAGAGCTGGGATGTTGCAGCTGCTCCTGTGAAAGCAAAGGCAAAATTGAGGCCAAAGAAAGAATGCTACTTTCTCTCCTCATTAATATTAAAAAACATGTTCTCGAAATGAGTGACAGCAAGAAGAGAACCAGATCTCCATATTGCATCTGATCTCATCTCCCTACCAATGCGGTCCATGACATCATTTATTATGCTGTTTGGTTATACATCAGGAAAATCCATTCAGACAAACATTTAACCAATTCAGTGTGTCAGAAAAATCCCCCAATATAGAAGAGGGAACTAATCCTGCAAAAAGATAGATCTGAAAATCAAGAGAAAACTTGAAAAAGAAATGAGGATAAGAGAATTCTCTGAGTCTTTCTCCATGTATCCTGAAAGTACAATATATTATACAAAGGGAGACTGGGTCTCATCCTTTCCCTTTGGTTCTGCCCTTCCACTGATGCTCATGGGCTGCATGGACCTCAGGAAAACTTCACAAGAATCACGTGGTGCTTGTTAAGGTAACAGATGACAGGTCTGAACCTTTAAAAACCTTTCTAAGGGGGCACAACCATGCTCAGAATTAGCCTTCCCCCAGACACAACTGTTCCCGAGTGTGAGAAACCTCACCAGGCTCTTGGATGGATACTTTGATGCAATAAGCATACATATGATTGAAAAGTGAGCTGTACCTTTGATATACTGTATCTCATCTTAACTGATTCTTCCTCAGCATATAGAATAGTACTTTTAAACACAGTATTCCGCGGTAGGAGGCACAGGATGAACTTTTGAAATTTGTTTCTATTCTTTTATTTCTGAACTCCCAGTGATGACTCAAGTATCTTCAAATGAAGCAATTGCAAGCTAGATAAGTACAAACATGGGGCTTAGTCGAGTCTGGTTGGTATCATGGGCTACACTCATGAATTCATTTGACCTGTTTATACTCCAGGTCTCTTCTCTACCCCCTAATATTCCCACCCCATCACCCATCTTTCTCTGGGGAAAGAGATAATAGATTGGGAATAGGGGTCTGAACTTAGGGCTCATATAGACCAACTCATCATTTTAGAGATGAGGAAATCTAAGACCTATAGAATAACTTCTTCAGGGCACATTAGTGAACCCTCCAAAGTCACACTCTGAGGAAGCAGAAGAGGTGAGATTCAAATCGAATTCTAAACACAAATCCAGGGATCTTCTCACTGTTCTACTTTGCCTTTCCAGGAATAAGCCTAGTCTAATCAGTATTCATTGGAGTGCATGCCCACTTGTACATATTGTAAAGGGGACTCTTGGTCAGGTGTGGATTGGGCTTGATGGCCCTTGAGGCCCTGTAAATTTTAAGGTTTGGGGATTCTATGAAAGTAACATGTGTACCAACCATAATTATAAATAACCATTGACTTCATCATTTTAAGTCAGTATCCCTATTCCATCCATAAAATAAACACCAGGTCATACCAATCTGCCTCAAGCAATATTGTTTTTATAGCAGTCTTAATGTAATAGGTACTCAGTGGAAATATCAATAATTCATGTCATTCACTTTCCAAGATTTCTTTGAATTCTTCCTATTTCCCTTCCCTCTTGCTTGTTTTTTCTCCCTCTTCTCCCTTTCCCATTTCTTTTTTTTCTCCATTTTTTCTTTTGAATATTTTTGCATAGATAGGTCTTTTTTATTGTTACTAATCTCTTTTGGGTACAGACCCAATAGTGGGATGACTGGGACAAAAAGCATGAAAAATGTGCTTCTGCTTTAATTATTCCAAGTCATTATCCACAATGGTTAGACTAACTTACAGTTCCCCTAGAAGTGAATTAGTGTGCCTATTTCTCCATATACCTACCAATTTTGAGTTTTCCATATTTTACCATCTTTACCAGTTTGATGAGTATGAAGTAATAGCTCAAATTCTTTCTGATGATTTAGTAATTTTGAATACTTTAATATCATCCATATTGTATATTTTGAGAACTGGGGAATGGGTCTTAATTTTATAGCTTTTGGTCAGTTCTCTCTAGATTTTCAAAGATAGACTTTCAGGGATATTTTGTTAAAAGATTTGTAAAGTTTGTTTTTTCCACAAGTCTATTGTGCCTCTTCTAATACTGTGTCATGGTTGGTTGCAAATTCATCTCCTAAAAATCGTCATGAGTGAGAGAGTACTTTCTATTCTGTTCCAACTTGATTTTAATTGTGCACCACTTCCCTCTTTAGTTCATTTATTCTTTTGGAATTGTACATGGTATGTTTGTACCTTTCCTATGCCACTTACTATATTCTTCCAGACATTATTGTTCTTTCTATACTTGTCTTATCATCCTCAGTGAATTGTAAGCTTCCTGAGGAGAGGAACCAGTAATTCCTCATATTGGTGTCCTCCATAGCTCTTAGCATAGACCCTTCTGATATGCACTGACTAAATAAATGCTTGTTGAATTGAATTGAATTCATTATCTCTTACTGGATGTAAAGTACAGCAGCTATACAGTAGAATAAAGGCAATTATGTTATTGATTTAGAATCATACAGAAATCAGTTTGGTTTCAGGCCTCAGTATGGTAAATGTTTTCAAATTGCATGCCATGAATTGAATTCCATAACAATTTGTATGTGATTTCTTTGTCTCCTTCCACCCTTTGTGTTTGAAGACTTGATTTCTCTTTCGAGTAACTCTCTTTCGAGTAACTTTGATCAAAGATGATGATTGAGAGCTGAGGAAAGTCCAGCTTAATCCTGATTCCTATATTGAAACAGTGAGTGAAGCCTTCTCTTTGGAACTCTTCCAGAGCTATCCACATAAGTCCATCAGTCCCCAAAGATATTATGCAATGGCAGCAAGTTTGACATTGGCCAGAAATGTGGCAAAGTCTACCCTTAAGAATTAGCAGAATGGGTAGCTATTTATGTGGTATAATTAGAGAGAGACCCTGCCCTAAAATAATCTGTACTACCCACTTGTAATTCCGTCCAACACAACCATGTAAAATCATTAGTTGAGTCTTGAGGCTTTTCTGTATTTAGAAATTCCCTCTCAAAATGCTAGTATTCCCAAGAAGAAGAATACCTTAAGCAGGGGATCTCAAGCAGTTGATTAATATCTACTGGTATATTTCACATACTTCCTTGGAAGCTCTCTTACCTTTACTGTGGTCCCAGATCAAAGGCCATTTTCATGACTTGCTTCCATTATAAACTGCTACAGCCTCTTTCTTCATGCCCTGGAGGGAAAAGTTGTATGAAGTATCTTAGTGCTCTTTCCATGACAAAGGAAGAAAATTGGGTTTAGCTAGTGGAGATGTGTAGACTGGGAGAAAATGACTACTTGAAGGCTAGGAGTTACTTTGTTAAATTCAATTATGGAGTTAATAATCACATTCTCCCTTCCACTTAGTCAAAGAGGATTTCATGGAGGAGGGGAAATGTCACAAGATTTTTGAAGGCAACCAGATCTCTTTAGAGTACAAGAAGGGAAAGGGGCTTTTAAAGTTTCCACAACATCCCAAGAGACGATACTATTCTCCTAGGGGAAGCATGGCACAGTGGAAAGACTGCAGGATTAACCTGGCCCTGAAGAAGAGATGAGGAAGTGCTTCTTTCCTTGATGTGTACAAGGTTGAATCCACTGTTGATCACTGACTGGGTTCATTGGTTTGACTAAACTGTTTGCTGGGGAGGACTTTTTTTGTATATGTGGGGAATTTAGAGAGCTTCCAAGTCAGCATTTGAAATATAATTACCTGGAAATAATAATGTAAAAAACAAAAAAAGTATCAATAACTTTTTTGGTTTTCTTTTTAAATACACACTAGATTAAAACTGAGAGTTTCTGGGTTCAAATCCCAGAGCTGCTGCTGGGCAAGTCACTTTAACTGGCATCAGTGTCTTCTCTGTAAAATGAGGGAGCTGGATTTCGTGATATATAAGTTCTTTTCTAGACCTTTTCTAAATTTATAATGCAAAGAAATATCCTATAGGAAACCCGACTGGCGGTTTAAGGGTTTTTTTAATGTCATTATTCTTTTTCAGTAGGTCACCCAAAGTATATCACTGACACAGCCAGTTCATACCTCATTATCCAGGAGAAAGTAATCAGATCCCAGGATTACTGTTTAGTTATCTGGGTTACAAGACTAACGGGAACATTCCAGTTTTATCATTCTGAAATGATAAAGCCTCACATTCCTAACATAGTTGTCTTCCTGAAACAAAAGTCGATTTCTCAAAAACCGAAGAGAGGAAATACATCTACAAGTATGTAACCATTATGGCAGTCTTGCAAATATGCAGTCACGGGTTACAGAAGAGTGCAGAACTCCTCATTACTAATGGAATGGCCAGCATGAGGCTCTTTCGAGGGATGCCTGCATTGGGAAATACAGGGACAGAGATCTTCCTGGAAATTTTCACCAAAATATAAGATTGTGAAAACAGGGAGAATTTTGGAAAGTTTCAATAACTGGTCAGAATGAAAATCCTTTGCTCCACTATATCACATTTTGAACAATAAAAAGCATAGCTAGTTTGGACTAAGTAAAATTACATCAATCTAGGCTGGTAGTTGTTTACAATGGATGTCAAAAAGTAATATGGGAAAGTGACCTTGTTGATAACTGAAAATCTTCTACATCCTAAATTTTCTTAAATACTATATTAGGTAAATACTGTCCATCAGTGTCGTCCTGCTTTATTTGCAGTTAACGTAATGTCAAGAGACCTGAAGTCAAGAAAGCCCCAAACTGGACTTCTTTGCTCAGCCCATAGTCCTAAAAGAGTCTTCAAGAAGTTCGTTTCTCTTTCCTTTAAGCCCAGTGTACTTCGCTCACTTGTCTAAGAAACCAAGAGGGAAAAAAGCAAAGTCAGAAACTACTTTTCTGATGTCAAATAGTTCATCTCTTTTCATTGGTTCCAGCTGCAGTTTCTCAGTGTGCCAAGGGGGAGAATTTAGAAAGAAGGTACTGTCTACAGATGGCACTATGTCACTAGTGGAGAAATCTGATTGGTCAAAAGCTAGCAGTTGTTATTCCCATGTGTCTAGGGTTATATGGCAGACCAGTGTTTAGGAGCTGGGTTTGGTTTATAGACTTTTACATTTTTTTTCAATATCTCTGTGCTTTTTTCCCATGTCCATTTTTTTACTTTCTTGGTTTCCACTTCTAGTTCAGTTCAAGAAGATCTTGTAGGACAGAAGCAAGTCAGGCTGTTTTCTCTCTTGATTCTTGATAAGGACAGCTATGGGCTCGTGTAGCATGTTCCACTGACTTACCTGGCTGAGCCAGCCCCTGAGCAAGCGTGAGTAATCCTCTCCTGCTATGGAGTAGTACTCCCTTCTTCAAAGCCTCAACTTCTTAGCCACAGACCAAATGCTAGTGGAGACTGAGTTCTGGCTTTGGCACACAGATAGTTCCCTTCCCCTCTCTGAACCTCAGACTTCTCTGTAAAATGAGGGTCTTGGACCTTATGGCCCCAGAGATCTCTTGTGGTTATAGCATGCTCTGTTCTCTGGTTTCATATTTCAAAATCAACATGCAACTGATGCCAGCAACATGCCTATTGAAAACTAGGGCCACGATGGCATCAGAAGAATGACGTTTACATAGCACATTTGTGATGGGCTTTATATATACTATCTCTCATGTGAGCCTTATTGCTATCCTGTGAAGTCAGTGCTATTATTAGCCCCATTTAACAGGTGAGAAAACTAAGGCTCAGTGATATTAAGGAACTTGTCTAGAATTACACTGCAACTTAGTATCAGAGGCAAGAGTTGAACCCCTGTTGCCTGACTCTTGAGTCCACTGCTCTATTCACTAAGCCACCATTTTTCTTAACAGGATACCCAGTCTATGATTTCTTCAAAAACACTGTGATAGTCCTTTATTTCAAGAATTAGGATGAAAATACAGACAGCAAGCATCTTCCTGTAAATGGATTAAATGATCCAATAAAATTCAAAAGAGTGATTAGATTGACTAAGAAAACAATTTACATTGTTACATACAAGAAACAAATATAAGAAGCATAGATAGCAACAAGATAAAACTTGGGAATGAAAAAATTGTACTATGTAACAAGAGCATTTTAAAAAAACAAGATCCCTATGATTCACAAATCATTCTCAAAAATTGAGAATGTTTCTTATCATAATCCTTTGATAAAGAGATACATCATCATAACAGCCAAACCAGGGAAATATAAAATACAGAAGGAAAACTAGATAGATATTATTCATGAACATTGGCTCAAAAATTTTAGACAAAATTGTGTCAAACTATAGTGATTTATCCAAGAATGACCAAATGGGATGTATACCAATGATGGTTCAACATTAGAAAAACAATCAACATAATTGTTCATACTAAAGACCCAAACATCCAAGACCACATGACCATTTCAACTGCAAAAAACGCCTTTCACAAGCTATAACACTTCTTTTATGGTTAAAAAAAAGACCAAAAAAACCTTACAAAGTATAGACATACAGTGACCTTTTTTTAGTAGTATAAAAAGAATCTAAAACCAAAAGCAAGGCAATCAATAAAGATACTAACCTGGACAAAAGCTTAAGCAGTCACAGGCTACAAAAGGAATTCCTCAAAAGTCCACAGCGTTTCTATATAATAATAACAAAACACATTAAGCTACAATAGAAAGGGAAATACCATTCCAAATAACTACAAAATACATAGAATGTCTGGGGTGCAGTCTACCAAAGCACACCAGAGGTTTGTATAGATTCAGTTACAAGGTGTTCCTTAAAGAAAAAAGACTATTCAGTGCTTAACTGCCAATATAATAAAAATGATACTGCCAAAATTTAACACTTTTTAATGTTATTCCAATCAAATTAGTAAGGGGATACTTTATAGAACTTGATAAAAATTCATTTAGAAAAACAAATCAAGACGATCAAGAGAGATGATGAAAAGAAGTAGAAAGAATGAATAGCACTTCCAGGCCTCAAATAATACCATTTTTAAATTATTTTTTTTCCTTTTTTATCAATTTTGCCAATCTGATGAATGCGAGGTTGAACCTCACAGTTGCTTTGAGTTGTATTTCTCTAAAAATCAGTGTGTTTGGAACCTTTTTTTAAATATATGACTCTTAATAGATTTGATTTCTTCTTTTACAGACTGCATATTTGTATCCCTTGACCATTTGTCAGTCTGGGTGTGAGTTTGTTTTATGGCATTTCTTGAACTACTTCATATAATATTGGAGAGAAGAGACATTCTTTTTTATGTGTTCGTCCTGGGAAGAATTCCAGTGTTTTAGGCTGAGTCAGGCTATGCCGTTTTTGATAACATTTTGTAAAGCCAATCTTATGTTTTGATTTTGTTCTATTAATTTTCCTATGTCTCTGAATGTTTGCATTCTAATTCTGTTGTTTTACCTTATAGATAACCTGTTTGAGAGAGCATTGTGGTTTTTTGCACTAAATTTCTTACTGTCTGAAGTGTTTATTGACTTTCCTGAAGAGCTCTAATTTCTGTTATATTTTCACTCAATTCAATTGTACTTCAATATATTTTCACTCAATTCAATTGTACATTTTTAAAATAGAGGTCATTGGATTTGACCTCCAAAACATCTCTCACATCTGTACTTTACTTTCTATTTACATGGCTACCACCCTAGTTTGGACTTAAGTTGACTCTTGCCTTAACTCTTATATCAGTCTCCAAATTGGTCTCTCCCCTCTCTGATTCATCTTCCACATAGTTGCCAAAAGACTCTTCCTAAAGCATAGGGCTGAATATGTCACCAGCACCCCCTTGCTGAAGAATCTTCAATGGTTCCTTGTGCTTTTAGTGTAAAATACAAATTTCTCAGCCTGACATTCAAAGACCTCTACAATTTGGCCCCAATTTAACTTTATAAATGATTTCATATCCATCCCATTTAGGCAATCTACTTTATGGCCAAACAGCAAGACTAGCTGGTGGAGGAGCTTCTTTTTCTACTTCCTAACTCTGTACTTCTGTATAGATTGTTCCCAATTCCTGAACTGCACTCCTTCAATTCACCTCTTAGAATTCTTTTCTTCCAAGGCTCATCTAGAATGCCATCTCCTGTGCCCCTGTCTTGGGCCCCATTTCCCACATCTCAGTCTACCTTGGTTTCTTATTTGGTCAAATTTTTCTCAACCTAGTATCCCTTTTAGAATTATTCTCTTCTCCCTGGATTCCTCCAAAACCTCATATTTCAAGAAATTGGAGCCCTCCATGATCAGTTCCTGATACTCACTGCCTGACCTTTTTAATCTGGCCTATCATCCTGGGAGGACCATTGCCTACCTTCTCTTGTTGGGCCTGCTCCTAATTTCCCTATCTAGTCTGTTGACTCTAATCTCTAGGGCTTACTCTTCTTTCCTGGAACATTTCACTGCCAGTTATAACAACCTTCAAGCTCCCTTAATGCATAACCCAACCAACCACTCAGTCGTGAAAACAGAATTGCTACTTAGGCTACACAACTTCACGTATCAAAAAATACCCCAACTGTGAAATAAAACTGCTCGGTTGGCCTCAAGGGCTACTACAAACATTTTTGCACATGTGGGTCCTTTTCCCTCTTTTATGATCTCTTTGGGATACAGATCCGGTAAAGACATTGCTAGGTCAAAGAGTATCCAGCTTTATCACCTTTTGGGCAGAGTTGAAAGTTTTCAAAGTAATGCCTTTGGGTATTATGTGTAGGAGGGTGTTACTTTCCTACAATGACTTACTCTGACTCCAGTTCCAACTCAACTAACCAGAGATCATGGTAATATAAGGTGGTGATTTTATTCCTTTGAGGTCCCACTCGTGTTTTGTACCTGAAATGATTTCTGGAAGCATGTTTTGTTTGCTTTGTTGCTATTGCAATGATAAGAACAGCAACAATCACTCATGTTCCAGGTTTGTTTGTCCCTTGTCCATTTGTTGATAGTGGACCTTGCCCCTTTTCTTTGGGGGAATAATAATAACTTAAATGGTTATTTAATGGTTAAAGTGTTCAATTCCAACATGACTTCATTTGATCTTCATCACAAACTTATAGAGTCAGTATGGCCAGTAGATAATATTATCATTGGTTTTTTTTTTCTTTATGACCCTAGTACCTAGCACAGGGACTGACAGAGAGTAGTAGGCAATTAATGTTTGCAGATAAACTCATTCCTGTTTCGAAGGAGAGAATGTTGGGACAATTTAATGAATTAAACCCATACCTTCCTGACTCCAAGTTCACAACTCCACAATATTCTATTTCTTTCATTGTGAGAGAGGTACTTACTGTTCAAGCCGGCTGACTGGGGACAAATTAAATTTCATTCTCAAGTATTGCTCTACCAAGAAATTGGATGCAGCATCTACAGCTTTAAAGGGCCTTGAAAGGAAACATTGAGAACTGTAATGATAGTGAACCAGCATCCTGAGATTCCAAGGTAGAGAAGATTTCATTTTAATTTGAAGCAAACAGGAAAGAAGGCCCCAAATAAATGAGCACAGTGCTTCTAATCTGTTTTACTTAAAACTAAGATTGTTGATAAACTGAGGCAGCCAAACTGTTAAGTGAAAAGAAAGACATTCACTGCCTCAAGGAACTTAACATTGTAATAGGGGGAGATTATACACAAAAGGAAGCTGAAAAGGGGGTTGGGCAGAGAGAAGGAAAGGGAAAAAGTGATTGTCGGAAGCATAGTTGGAAAGAGAATGAAATTTGGCTGACCTGCGTCTGTCTCCAAAATGGAAGACTGGGAGGAACTCAAGAGTGGGAGAAATCTTGGCAGAGGGAATAGATATTCCAGGGTAAGGACATTTCAGGAGCTGAGGGAAGTACCAGGGTATACAGATGCACTGTGTTGAAGAAACATAGCTAAAGGAGTCTTAGTATTTTTCTGAACACGTTTTGAAGGCAGGAAGTAGTTTGGTAGTATAGTATATAATATAGGATGTATACAGCATAATAGATCATGTTGAACCATACACAAGTGGTTGGCTTGAGGCAGGAAAGTTAACTTTTGCACACACCCTGTTTAACCTCTGTTATAGCTGAAACGTGGGGTATATGAAATGATGTGAGTTAAAGCTAGGAAGGTAGGTTGGAACATCCTGACTTTGAAAACTATTAATGGAAAGAACCAAAAGTAGAGATGGGGAAGTGAGCTTCTCCTGTCTTCTTTTACTACCCCTGCTCCAGTGGAAGTCCTAATACCAACATGGCAGTGGAAGCCCTGAGAGAACTATTTGTTTTTATAACAATCTCACCAGAAACACCACAGTGAAGCTCAAGGCCCAGCAACCAGCAGCTCCGGAAGCTGAGAACTTATCTAAAACAAATTAAGGGTGGAGTGGGAGTGTTAACTTTGACCAAGTCTCACTGCCTACTAGAGTTGGGCTATTTCTAATTTAGGTCTCTTTAATATCCCCAGCATTGCTGAAGAACCACATTGGTTGAATCCAAAGCTTCTGCTGAGTGACAAGAAGGCAATTTTCCCCTGGAGAATCAAATAAGCAAGGGTGGGGACAGCTTGCCACCAATAATTGGGATGAGCCTGCTATTGAAACTGAAGCAATAATGAGACCGGAGACTGGAGACCAGAAGCTCAAGAAGCCTTTTCCATTGGGGAAAAGAGAGTAAGTGCTTATAGATTTTTTATATGGCATTGGAAATCTGTTTTTTTTTTTTTTTCTGCTAGGAGAGCTGAATGACTGATTAGAGTGACGGCCTTGGTAAATGTCACTAAAAAGTATGCTTCATAAGCCATCTGGGTGCCACTGAGAAGAGATTCTGGGGAAAGAACATGGGAGATCAAGCACATGGCTTCTAGTCAGAGCTTGGCAATAAATGAAACACGTAGGGATGAGCAAGGCCGCCTTGCTTTTTGGGCCTTGATTCATTTCTTTGTAACATGAAAGCATTCAGAGGATCCCCAATTTAGAACTGGGAATGATATTAGAGACCATCCAGGTGATAATGACTAGGAAACTGAAGGTCAGAAACAAGAAGTCACATAGGTAATCAGTGACTGAGATTTTAGGGCGGGGGAGCCTTGCTTTGGGTCTTGTGATGACGTTTCCCTACAGGCCATTACCCTGGCTGAATATGGGCGACAGCTGATTAAGAGAGCTACCTTTGTGTCGGCCTAGAAAAAGGAATCTCAGTTAAGGGCTTGGCCTTTTCCTCTTTGGCTTTCCTTTGTGAAAGATCCTGAGGGAGCACAGGAGAATGATGTTGTTGTTCCCCATGTGGCTGAGTCATTATCTCTTAAAACCACTGAGTGGTTTCATAGGGAGAACTCTGAGCAGTTGCAATAAGAACTCACATTTATACAGCACTCAAAGATTTGCAGAGTTATTTCTATACCATCAATATAATTCAGGCCAGAATTTGGATTTATAATTCTTTATTGCTAAGCTACCAGCTTCCAGTTTGGTGTAGGTACCAATCTGCACTCACTCTCCCAAATTCATTCTCAAGTATCGCTCTACCAAGCAACTGGATGCAGCGTCTACACGTGTTTCAAAAGGAAACATCAAGGAGTGTAATGATGGTGATCATTTTGGTCATATTGATCATATTGGTGGTCTGGGTTCCCAGAGGGCAACTGAGTACTTCTCCCCTCAGGGTTCTAGGGACAATCTTGAGGAGCTAGGGTACCTAGTTCTGTAGCTTGACAAGCCCCATATGGTATGTTTCCTATTATCAATCAGCCAATTTCAATCAGTTAGTTTTTACAAAAGGGATTTACTAAGAAGGTACAACAAGAACAAGAAAAGCATTCCCTCAAACCATGAGGTATATTCTCCCCTTGCACCAACAAGGTTCCTGAAAAGAGCGGATTCAAAATTTAAAACTTTGACATTCACATGGAAAATGGTTTCTTATAATTTAATATTTGCCCCAATTACATATAAAAACAATTTTAATATTTGTTCTTTAAAATGGGGGGGTTCCAAATTTTCTCCATCTCTCCTTTCTCTCATCCCCCCCAGTGAGTAGGCAAACAATTCAATATAGGTTATACAGGTGCTGTCACGCAAAATATATTTCCTTATCAGTATTTTGTAAAAGAAAACAGACAAAAACCCCAAGAAAAATAAAGTAAAGAAAAAGTATACTTTGATTTGCCTTCCAATTTCATTGGTATTTTCCTTGTAGATGGATGGCCCCTTTCATCATCAGTCCTTCAGAACTCCCTTCAACCATTGTATTGCTGAGAATGGCTAAGTTATTCACAGTTGGTCCTACGGTATTTCCATTGGTTCCATTCATTTCACTTTATATCAGTTCATGCAAGTCTTTCCAGTCTCTTTCTGGCAATGATTGAGGCAAATTCTGTTTAACCTGTGTTTGTTATTTTCTGATTTTAAGTAAATGATTAATCAGAGACAGAATTGACTAAGTTCCAATCTTATGAACTTCAAAAGGAAAGTTACGAAAAATCCCTCTGACAACCAGAGTCGGTAGCAGAGGCTACAACACTGGCCAAAGACAGAAGAATTACTTAGAGACTGGGAAAGTTAGTCACCCATGGTCCCTTTAGGGAGGGCAATGCCCACAGAGAGTAGGATCGATTATGCATTCTAGAAAGGCATCAATCCTCAGATTGTTGTATATGATTGTGATGGAATACTATGGGGCTGTAAGAAATGATGAGCGGGATGCTTTCAGAGACTTTGCTGATATAAAGATATCCAACGGACTAATTATTTTAATCTTTTTCGCATGGCTAAGGAAAGACGGAAAGGAAAGAAATAGATATTTGTTAAATAACTATTATATGTCAGGCACTGAGTTAAACTTTACCAAATATTATTTTGTTTGATCCTCACAACAACTCTGAGAATAGGTGCTTTGATTGTTCCCGTCTTACAGATGAGAAAACTGAGGCAGACAGGGTAAAGTGGCTTGCCCAGGGTCACCCAGCTAGTAAGTGTCTGAGGCAGGATTTGAACTCGGTCGTCCTGACTCCAGGGACAGTGCCCTGGACACTGTGGCACCTTCTCCGCCCCCAGTTGCCTCACGAACCAAAATGGTCTGGCTAACTTTTTCACTGCTCCATACAATCCTGCTTTGTTTTGTTTGGTCAAGGACAAGAAATTGAGTCCCAGAGAGGTTAAGGGGCATGCCGGGCTCACACAGGAAGTAGATGGCATTTGGGATTTTAATCTAGATTTCACTATTGCCAAGTTAAGCAAACTTTCCCCTACCCCCTACTGTTTATTAAGGTCCTTTCAAAGTTTATCATTTCCTTTGAAAGTGTATAAATTAATTTTTCCACTAGACTGATTCCAAAGGTCATGCTACTCACACAAGCTTCTGTGTCCTGAAGGACAGGAGGTGTCTGGAGAAAGAACTGCAGGACACTCACTCCTCTTCTGTGTCTGCCCTTGGGGAAACTGAGCTGCTCAGTGCTCTGGTGGCCTTCCTTAGACTTTTCCCCCTATTTATTGGAGTTGTTGGCAAATAAGCACCCTCCTGCAAGGAAATATCAGAATGCACTTGGTCTTGGTCCTTAATGCTGTTCAGTGATGAGATTAATGGGGCGGATCTGTCTGTGGCCCAGTGGATAGTGTTGGCTTCAGAATTAGGAATGAATAGATGAATTAATCTGGGAAGGACTTTCCATGTACAAAGCCTTGGACTGAGTGCTAGGAACAAAGACACTGAGACAGTGCCTGGTCTCAGGATGTTCATAATCTAATGGGGAAGTTTCAGCTGCAAGTCTGATCAAAAGGCCAATGGTCCTTGGGGTCTAGCAGCAAAGCAGGTGGGCCGGCCTCTTTTT
>JAJPUD010006095.1:102407-139047 GCA_023553655.1 Myrmecobius fasciatus | reverse complement strand
GGGGGGGGGTTGTTGGAACCAGTTGTCAAGGGGTTTGTTATCCATTCAGTATAAGTATTTATACCTTAGAAATATGCAAAGGCTACAAATCAGGACTTGATTTGTTGTTTTGTTGATTGTCTATATTTGAAAAAGTGATAAAGAAAATATTGATAATGTAGATACTAAGGGTATGTGCTATGGTATACTTTTTTTCTCCTGGAGAGTCAGGTGTCAAACATTTACGGGCAAATTCCTGCCTGAGAGTCTAGAAAGTAGCAATGGCCCTGGCATAAGAAAGACAAAATGCAGTCCTGTATGCGTTACATAGTAAGACAATGTCCCTTTTATTGGCATTGGGAAGAAATGTTGTGTTTCCATGTTCTAATGAGAACAAGTACCAGAGTAGTGGTGGGTAACTTTATTAATTTTTGTCTATTTTGGGGAACTTAGAAGGAGTCAGGAGACTTATTTAAACTAGTTTAAATTTAAATTTAATTTAAATTTTTTTTAAATTAAATTAAATTTTATTTAATTATAATATATAATTGTATTATATATAAATATATAATATATAAAATAATAATATAATATAAATTAAATTGTTTAATTAAATTAAATAAAATTAAAAAAATTAAAAATTAAATTTAAAATTTAATAAGAGATTATAAAGCATATTGGTTGTAGATGTTAACTACCTGATGAGGCTCTTTTCTGAGAATGAATCTTTGAGTCTCCCTCTGTCTTTTACCATATTAAGATAAGACACCAGAGAAAACCTCTCAAATATCTCCAAAATATAATATACAATTATAATTTTTAACAAGGAATGAGGGGTTGAAAAGGAAATGTTGGCCTGAGTGTGAATTTGTAATCTTATAATACTGCTTTTATAAGAAAGTTAGGTCTGGAATTATTGCTAACATCTGATTTATTCTTTGTTCTCCCTCTCCTCTACAACATTGCCCCCAGAAAACAATAACCAGCCCTTTTGACTTCTGGGGCAAGTAGTACAAAACAAATTTTACAACTAATGTGAAAATAAAAGAAGTAATTAAGACCAAATTCAATTGAATTTCTCTAGTAACTTCTAATTACTAAAAGAGTGTGTATGGCAAACTTTCACATCCTTTAAATTTTCGTGGCCTGGGACAAAGCACTGGTGGCTTCCTGTAGGTTACAGGTCTGATCTTCATTCCTATCACCCACCCACCCACCTGAAACACACATTTTTTTTTAAAAGGAAGATGTCTAATTCTGATACAGGGGTTTGTTTCTATTTCTCATATTAAAATGTGTGAACTTGGCAAGAAAAAGAGCAGCTAAAAACAGACACTGAAATTGACTCTCCATCAGCAATTTTATTTTCATCCGAACAAAGAGTTTCCCCACAAGATAAGACATAAAGGAAGCCTACATGAGCCTAGTCACGGGTCCTCTGACAAAAATCGAGCAGCAGAAGACTTACTCTTTGTTGAGGCTGTTTCATAATGACTTACTGAGAAAGATGGCCTTCAAAGAAATGGCTGACTCACATAGAAAGTTTTGTTCTATGGTTTTGGTTTGCATTTGAATTATTCTTCAGAATGAAAAATGAGACTGGAACATCCTGTCCCCAGAGTTGATGTCCCTAAAGTCTATGGTTTCAGTCTTGGTTCTGTCACTTATTAGCAGTGTGACCAAGGGAAAGTTATTAATAAGAACTCACATTTCTATAAAACCTTAAGTACAAACTACTTCCCCCATTGCAATCCTGTGTGGAAAGCTTCTGATCAAGGCAGGACCCTACTCTCTCTAGAAAGAAAGGTAGTGAAAGTCTTATTATCTCCATTCTACAAATGAGAAAAAATCAGACTCAGAGAAGTTAATGACTTGCTCAAATTATGTAGTTAATTTGCATCAAATGTGACATTTAATTTAGCTGTCCTTCCAAGTTCAGTGCTTGTAATACCACAGTAGAAAGTCATGGACTTGCAGACAGGATCTGGGTATTCTTTTTAACTTTGCTACTTACACTTATTTACTACTTGTGAGACCTTTAGGACTTGGACTCAGTGTCTTTATCTGTAAAATGAAGAAAGAGGCTTGAACAAGATGACCTTAGGTTCCTTCCACCCTTAATTCTCTGAGTATAGAGAATTAGGATTCTAAGTCTCATCTTTATTATCTACAAAGTGGATATAATAATACTCAGAATACATATATCTAAGTTACTGGAAGATTAAGTGAGGTAATATGAAATGCAAATGAAAATATCTTTGTAAAACAAAAGTTCTATTTAAATGTGAGGTATGATTTTGGAAAACCAGTATGTTATATTGTTACACCTTTAAGAAAACCTGAGAGATACAATGTAGAAAATCAATTAAATGAGACAAGATTATTTGCATTACAAAAGATTCATCACAGAAGTGCTTTAGCAAAAGAAATTTGGAGAAGGTTGTCTGTAGCTTGAACATATAGGAGAGAAATGTCCAGCAACTCTGAAAAAATGAGCAACTAAGATGTAAAGAACTATGACCTGGTATGGGTAGAGGGAGTTCAGATTGTTGATGTTTGTCCTTTTTCTTGAAGGAGACCAGGATATCAGGAAGGTGATGCCATGACTTGTAAATAAATGAGTTGGATTTACATGAGGGAAAGTGGTACAAAATTACCAGCCTCACTTTCTCCTCAGGGTCCATCTGGGCTCAGTGGCCAGATATACATTAGGATGACTGGAGATGACCCTGGGTGTATTAAAAACCTTGGCCTTTTTAAACTAAAGTTTAGCTGAGGCAACATCCATTCAGTGATGAAAGCTAGATGAGAAATGAGACAGAGAATTGCCTCTTTTATCTATCAAAAAAAAATCAGTCTGGGAGGGGAAGACCCTTAGAGTTTCTAGCCAAAACAGAAACAATTGCTACTTACATTCATTCTGAGCCTTTTGGGCCCAAAACAAGCTCTCTCTCTCTCTCTCTCTCTCTCTCTCTCTCTCTCTCTCTCTCTCGAGTAAATAGAAAACAACAGAGTGAAAACACTGGAATTAAGAGGGATTGGGGTAGGCTTCCGGTAGGAGGTGGGATTTTAGCTGGAACTTAAAAGGAGCCAAGGAGGTCAGAGAGGAGAAGAGGGAGCGTATTCTAGGCTTGGAGGACAGTCAGAGAAAATGTCTGGAGTTGAGAAATGGAACATCTTGTTCATGGAAAAGCCAGGAGGCCAGTGTCACTGGGTCAAAGACTATATAATACTCCTTGTGAATAAAGTTGGAGTTAGGTTATGAAAGTCTTTGAATGCCAAACAGTATTTTGTATTTGCTCTTGAAGACAACAGAAAACCACTGGAGTTTGTTGAGTGGTAGGGTGACATGGGTGGATCTGTGCTTTAAAAAAAGTATTTTAGTACCTGAGTAGAGGATGGATTGGAGTGAAGATTTGAGGCAAGCAGACCCACCAGCAAGCTATTATAATACTCCAGGCATGAAGTGATAAGGGCCTATACTAGAGTGATGGCAATGTCAGAGAAGAGAAGGTAAGGCATTTGAGAGATGTTATAAACATGAAATCAATAGGGCTTGGCAACATATTGGATATGATGGGGGGTGGGCACTGCAAGAGAAAGTAAGTAATCTAGTATGATTAGGAGGTTGCAGTTGTCCTCTATAGTGATAACAGAACGTAGGAATAAGGGATAGTTTGGGGGAAAGATAATGGATTCCATTTGGACATGTGTTTAAAATGTCTACTGGATATCCAGGTTGATATGTCTGAAGGTCAGTTGGAGATATGAGATTGGAAGTCAACACAGAGATTGGGGAAGGAAAAATAGATTTGAAAATCATTCAGCACAGAGATTATAATTAAATATATGGGAGCTAAAATGAAGCAATATATTTATTTTATTTTATTTTTTGGTGAGGCACTTGGGGTTAAGTAACTTGCCCAGGGTCGCAGGCTAGGAAGTATCATATGTCTGAGGTCGAATTTGAATTCAGGTCCTCCTGACTCCATCCACTGCACCATCTAGCAACCCCAAAAAGAGCAATATAGAGGGAGAAAAGAGAAGAACCCAGGCCAGAACTCTGAGAGACACCTATGGGTAGCAAGTGTGATCTGGAGGAGGATTCAGCAAAGGAAACAGAATGGGAGGTATCAGATAGATAGAAGGAAAACCAAAAGAGAGCAATGTCCAAAAATCTAGAGAGAGAAGAGTATCAAGTTTGATAGAGTGATCAAGAGTGTCAAAGGCTGTAGATAGATCAAGGAGAATGAGAACTGAGAAAAGGCCATTGGATTTGGCAACTAAGAGATCAATAATCAATGACTGGAGAGAGAAATTTCCAGGTCAGAAGTCAAATTATAAGAGATTAAGAAGAGAATTGGAGGGAAAAAGTGGAAGTACCAATTGCAGATAGTCTTTTTTTGAGGAATTTGGTGACAAGAGGCAGAAGAGATATAGGATGATAGTGGGAAAGAAAGGATTTAAGATAGTGAATATGTGTGTGTAGGCAATAGGAAATGAACCAATAGAAAGTGAAAGATTGCAAGTAAGAGAGAGTAAGGATGACAGAGGGGGAAAATCTGTTGTTGGAGGAGACAAGATGGAATGGGATCATTTGTACAAGTAGAAGAGTTAACCTTGGTAAGGAATAAGGCCATGTCATCATATGAGACAGTGGTAAAGAAAGAGAAACTGGTGGAAGGTATCTGAGTGAGAGGAGATGAGAAAAAGGGGAGAAGAGAGAGTTGATAATAAAATGTCCTCTATTTTTTTGGTAAAATATGAATAAACGTTTTCAGCTGAGAGAGTAGGGGAAGGGAAAAAGTATGGGGGATTTGAGGAGGGATGAAAAGACTTGGAAGAATCATAGTAGAGAGTAGAATAGTGAGTTGATGAGGGAGGTACATTAAAATTACCTGGGAATAATGATGGTCCACTTGAGATTATATATAACATAAATTCTGAATCCAGTCAGAACAGATGCATAATTTTCTCCACCTTCATTTACCATATGCATAGGAATGAAGGCAATTGATGATAGGAGTGATAAAATTCTGAGGCTTGGCTGGGTGCAAACTACATCTTCCTGACTATAAGAGGTCAGCTTGATGTGTATTGTATACTGCCTTTCCCAGAGGCAATAAAATAGGAAAATCACATTATTAGGCTTTTCTAGGGTATTGAGCACTAATGCCTTCTGCTCACCAATCCTGAAAAACTTCTCTTAAAAGGAAAAAAAAAACCACATAAGCATACTCAGAAGGAGATGGAGTCAACAAACATTTATATAAATTGTTTACTCTGTGCCAAACCTTATGCAAAATACTGGGGATACAAAGAAAAGTGAAAGAAGCCTTGTTTTCAAGGAACTTGTAGTCTAATAGGAGAAATAACATGCTATCAGCTATGTATACACAAGTTATATATAGGATAAACTGAAAATAATCAGCAGAAAGAAGGCACTAAAATGAAGGGTGAAAAGTCCTGCCTGGGATCCCATAGCCAATAGGACTAGAACCCACATCTTCCTGTCTATGAGGTCAGTTTGATGTCTACTGTATTATACTGCTTTTCCCAGAGACAATAAAATAAAATAGGAAAATCACATTATCAGGCAATTCTAGGGTACTGACCAATCCTGAAAAACTTTTTTAGAAGAAAAAAACTGGGAGCAGCTAGGTGGTGCAGTGGATAGAGCATCAGCCCTGAAGTCAGGAGGACCTGAGTTCAAATCTGATCTCAGACACTTAATACTCCCTAGCTGTGTGATCCTGGGCAAGTCACTTAACCCTAATTGCCTCAGCAAAAAAAAAGAAAGAAAAAGAAAAGAAAGAAAGAAAGAAACCCATATTCATAGTTAAGGATTATGACATTAGAACTGGAAGGAACCTCAGAAATCATTTAGTTCACTCCTCCTTTTCTATTTTGTAGAAGGAATGACAGTAGTGAGACTCAAACCCATAACCTGCAATAAATCCAGTATTCTCTCCTTCTGCACCATTTCTCCATTCTACAGGCATGAATTATATAGGTAGATTTTTTTAATGAGAAAGTTTTGGGGGTGAGACAACTAGTGCAATAGACTTCTTGTTCTCCTTCCTCACATGGTTATCTTGTCTAAGAGGAATTTTTAGGAGAGAAAATATTAATGAGATGTCAGGAAAGGACACTGGGCAGTCAATGCTGTGGGAGTAAGAAGTTTGTAGTTACAGTATCAACTCTGTCATTTATTTTCATGTGTGGCTTGTTGAAATGTGTCTTATAGTCACACCAAGTACATATACACCAAAGCTCTATTTTAGCACCAGCTGGCAGTGCCAACTTTCTTTTGCTACTAACTCTTTGGTTTCCATTGTATTCTGAGTAACCCAATGTAATTGCTTTGATTTATGGTACCCTGGAGGGGTTTGGGAAGTCACTGGCTAAGAAGATGTTTATTGGATTAAATGTGGATTTCAATTATTCATATTATCTCTGCTTGCTATTTGTGCAGGTAATTTAAGGATTAAATATCCTCTGGATAATTAATGTCTTATTATAAGTCCTTAATAGTAATAATTCTATTCTGCTTATCTTCTAGGTGCAAAGGGAAGAAAACAAAGCAGAGAGTGTTACCAATAGTCACCTACAAGGTTCTTCAGAACTCAGGAGAGATTCTGAATCTCTGTGGAAATCGTCTGCCTTAAGTGGGACCATCATAAACTCCAGAGACACTCTGCAAAGTATCAGTGATGAACTTGGATCAGTGACCCAACACATACAGCTGGAAGGCTGCTCCCTAGGCCCACAACACCATGAGAGACAAGACCAAGAAAATGACATCTGCCATCCCAAAAGTCCCAGGGAAGACAAGTCAGATGAGCAAATCAGCTCTGAAGCCAGTAGTGAAAATGCATTAGACTATGAACTCTTATCCCATTACCAGAGGGTGAGTGATGCTGATCTTGGGGAGCAAGAGAATCTATATATTTCTTTGGCAGAAGCTTCATATGATCTTCTCACTGTAGCACATTCCCTCAGTGCACCAAGGGATGCAGAAGAACCATTAGTCATGTTACTCCATGAAACAGGTGACACAGAAACAGGGTATGATTCCAAAGATTGTCCCTCTCCAATGCCAGGTGATGACTGTTTGCCTCAAGAAAATTGCTCCAGGGGCTCAGAGCTGGCAGAAGGTCAATGTGAAGCATCTGATGTATGTTTGCTCAGTGATGTGGTAACTGAACAACTTACTGGAGCACAGGATGCTGACTCACCTTGCCCAACATGTGAAAATAGAGAGGCTGCAGGTGCAAACACAACAGCATATCCCATGAACATTTCCATGGGAAGTAGCTTGGAAATGGCATATGAAAGTGAGATGAAAGAAAAGAAACTGGATAACAGAAAAAAATTGACTAGAATGCTAAAAACAGACCAAGAAAGTAACCTAGTCAGTACTTGGAAAGACCACATTGTTTCTACAGAGAACAACTGCCTTTCCCAGCTCCAAGAAGCAAGTGATGAGACACTCCTTCTTGGGATTGAGGATGAAACAGAGACACCTTTACTCTGTGGCATGATTGTGGAGCATCCGGAACAGAAGTCAACTGAGAAGCCAACTGAAAATATCGGGAGTTCTCAGATTTCCAGGGATGGGGAGGAAACACTTGCTCTTCAAACTATTGTTAAAGATCATCAGGTCAAATACCTTGCTGTTTCAATTGCTCAAAACAATCATTCAGAGGGAACTGAAGGAAGTTTTCCTGGGGTGACAGCTGGAAGCATTGCTCACTTTCCTTCTGATAAACAGTCTGTCGCTACTTCAAAACAGGTGACCCTCAAAGATCCCCTTGGGACAGCAACTCATTTACTCTATCCACAACTGCTGAGAGAAGATTTCTTGATTAATTCTTGGGATGTTCTTACTGATGGATTGACCAGTGAAAGTCAGGACCCTGAGGGTGCAGTGGGTAAAAACTGGGAAGAGATTTGTCAGAGCAAAATGAGAGATTCTGACCAAAATGTACACAAGGAAATTCAGCCTTACTTAGCTTCTCACTCTAAAGACAACCTCCAAGATGGCTTCTATGCCAACCCAGCTGCATGGGGGCAAAGTAGCCTGTTGCCATTAGAACATTTAACAGATCATTCTGAAGAGGGAGAAAGAAATTTAGGAGTTCCCAGTGGTAAAGCAACCATGATGAGTGACAAAGGAGAAAGGCAGGCTTCCCAGAAGGTGCCACATTCTCTGGAAAATCTCCTGGAGGAGGCTAACAAAAATGTCATGGATGGTAGTCAGGGAAATAGTGAGTCAGGAGAAAGACAAAAAGCCTCAACTTTGACAGATCTTGTTTCAGAGCCTTCACCACCAATTCAGGCAGTGGACGTGGCAGGTCCAGTTAGTTCTGTGACTCTGGACAATTTCTGTGTGATTTCTGAAGAGCTTGGGGCAGACAACTCAGTGCAAAAACTGGATACATCTAAAGTAGAAACATCAACTAGCAGGAATCAGTTTGCTTGTTTTGATGGAGAAATTCAAGAGAAAAAAGAAGTAAGAAAGAATGTAGGTTTTTGTATCCCTACCGTCCAGTACTTGAAAGATTCTAGCCTCCTAGAATCATCAGTAGATCCGATAGAGGAGAAGAAAACCTCTTTCGCAGTTTCGCTATTTAAAGGGGCCTTAGATATGGTCTCAGATGTCTCTGGGAAGAAAAACACAAGCTATGTAAGTAAAGCACAGGAAAAAGACCAATCTAGAGAAATTCATCCCATCTTGCTTACACAGCTTTTGACTCACCCACAAATCATAGAATCTTCTGTAGATTCTACAGATGGAGCAGAAGTTATGGAGTGTGTTGGGACAGGAAAAATAGTGACTTCTGAGACCACACTAGGGGTGATGTCAGAGGAAAGGAATTTCAACAAGGAGAGCTTTAGTCAAAAGTTGAAAGCTAAACCTGCCCTTTTGCAAGTTCCATGTCATAAGCAAGTTGAATACCTTGGGGAAGGAAGTCCATGTGCAGGCAATGAGAGACAAAACCAAAGCCAAGAGAACATAGAGAGTGACTTAGATGAGCCAAGCCACAAGGCACAAGACAGTACTATTGAATGTAGTTCAGCATCCTTTGTTCTTTCTAATAACCTTATTGGACTAGCCACTGATACTTCCAATGAAAGAGATACCAACAGTGCCATAAGTCAAACACAAGATGTGTTTGTGAATGACTTAGTTGAGCCAAAACATCATGAATGGATTTGTACTGATTCAAAGGAATGTAAAAACACTGAGAATGAATATGCCAAAAATTTGTCACCTACTTTGTCTCCTTCAAGTGTGCCTGTTGAATTAACCTCCACTTCATTTCTGAAGGGAGAGGCCACACGTTTTGCAAAGGATAGCAAAATACAAAAGCCCATAACTGGAGAACTCAAAGCCACAGATTCACTGAGATCCCCTATAGAAACTTTGGCATTCATTCCAGCACAATATACTTCCAAAACCAGTCCTAAATGTCAAGACCAACTGCTACCAAATCATTGTCTGAAAGACTCTTTACCAGGAACTGAACAAAAGACAAGAGAGGAAAAAAAGCATTGTCATATGGTGCCTCCCAAATTTAAAGTGCCAGAGACTCTGGCATCAGTAGCTGAGGAAGGAAATAAGAAGCAAGAAATGTCCGGGACTGGACATTTAGCTGAAGGTGTGAAGAAGAAAATTCTGTCCAAAGTGGCAGCTCTGAAAATGCGCTTGGAAGAAAAAGAAAGGGCCAGAAAGAACTCTATTTTTAGTAAAAAGATTGCTAAACCTGAAACACTAACTCAAAATGAAGAAAAAAAAGACCCCAAAAGATTGCCTTATAAAAGAGAAAGCAAAGGTAAAACTGAACTAATTTTCATATCTTTATAGATGAGGTATATAAGATTAGTTTCAAGAAGACATATATTGCCTTATAAGTCTTTTGCCTACAGTTAAGTTGCCATCATGTGGGCAGTGGTACCTTTTTTTTAACCTAAAAAAATCAGTCCTATATTTTGTATTATTCAGTTTTCTGAAGATGTGTTTTGCTAAGGGACTGAGAAGGAGGGAAGAGATTATTACACATTTTTATGCAATTATGTTTTAAAAGAAAGAGATCTTTTTATGATGAAAACTAATCATAAGTATTATGCACAGTATTTAAGTAGATTAAAGTAGTATTAAAGTAGATTTAAGTAGTATTAAAGCAAGATCCAAATAAATAAATAAATACTTGGGTATTTTACTACCTTTCTCACTAAATAAATATTTTTAAATATTACAAATACTAAATAAGTATTTACAAATTATTGTTTAATCTAACCCTGTTCCCCCCACCCAACATTTAAATATGACCCTTTACTCTCCCTAGCCTTCCAATTACTATAGATTTATCTGAGTCAAAGGACTTCTGGGCAATGCCAAAACTCCCTGATAGCTGTAGTTATGGCCACTTCACTTTAAAAACCATTTTTGTCACCACTCCTCTTTCACAGTCTGAAACTGAAATAATTCTCCTTAAGTTTCAATCCTCTTCTTTTTAAACATTCTTACTTTCCCATCAATGAAACTTGGAAGAGACCAAAAAAGATATTATAGAGAGATATTGTGCACCTCGATGTCAGCTGTAGTAGAAATACCATTATAGTCTAGATCTGATCACAAGGGAACAACATCTCCTCTTTACCTTACTTAGCTCTTTGCTTTTGAAGTTTGAATTCTTGTTATTATTATTACTTGTTGGATGGTTCCTTAGCAAGCATCACACAAAGTATTAGATACAAAACTATTTTTCCAAAAGAGCTTGTAGCTCCCCAACCAAGCGTGCCATACATAACTTTGTAAGCAGAACCTCCTGTTTTTAAACAGATAGAAAAGACATAAAATAATTTTGCCAATGTAAAACAACTACTACATTTGGAACTCCATAAAGGGCACTGTGTAGCTTATCTATGAGGAGTTATTATTCTTCAAAACATTGTTCTATTGAAGGATTTGGTGATGACCCCAAGACAGTTTCATCAGGCAATGAATAATTAGGCCTATTATAGCAAGAACACACTTGAGCAATGGACTGGATCCATAAGCAAAGAAGGATACATTTAGAGCAGAGGTATTGTCAAAGCTATGGTTTCAAACTACACACACTCACATGTAGATACACACACGAGCACACATATATATGTGTTCCCAATCCCCATACATACAATGGATCATAGGTATAGATCTAAGCCTATATTGGGCTTTAGAGGTTATCCTGTCCAATTTCCCATTTTATAGATGATGTAATGAGTCCCAGATAAGTTGTGTCATATGGGTCATAAGAAGTAAGTAGAACTTGGATTTGAACACAAGTCAACTGGCTCCAACTTTCAGCATCCTAAGAAAGGATCCAGAGTCAAGGAAATTGTTGTGCACTTTGGTATTAAATGAGTACAAGCAATTTATATCCATTAAAATCAAGAGCCTAGATTTCATATCTCTAGTGCCACAATATTTCCATGCCATGTTCTGTGCCTTGTGTTAAGGGGAAGAAGACCATTTGTTCCCAAGACAACCTCAGTCTTGTCTACTTCTCTGTGAAGGTGGAAATTCTTTATCAAAGGAGAGGAATGGGAATGGAGAGAAAACACCATCAGGACTCTGGACAAAGGTTTACAGCTATTGTTTGTGTATCAAAGATGGCTCATGATCCTATCCCCAGTGCCCAACATGTTCCTGAGAGGTAGCATGACAGAGTGGAAAAAGCTCTTAGTCAGAATCCGGATTTGAACCCAGGCTGACCCGTGCTCACTATTGTTTATACTAATAGCCTCAGAATATATGTATACTAGGCAGCTAGGTGGTGTCATAATGCACAGAGTGCCAGGTCTGGAGACAGGGAGACTCATCTCCCCAAGTTCAAATCCAACCTCAGACACTTACTAATTGTGTGAACCTGAGCAAGTTACTTAATCCTGTTTGTTTCAGTTTCCTCATCCGTGAAATGAGTTAGAGAAGGGAATGACAAACTATTCTAGTATCTTTGCATAAAATACTCCAAATAGGGTCACAAAGAGTTGGACATGACAGAAACAAGTGAATAACAGCAATATGTACACTAAAAGTCTTATTGTTGTTTAATATTGCTAATTAGTTGTGCAACTTGGAGCCTGTCATTCAACACCTTGGGCTTTTGCAAAATGAATGTTTCAACTGCAAAATGAGCTAATTGTTTCTCCAACTAGCTCAAAAGAGAATTTTTAAGGTTCTTTTTAGCTTTCACAGAATCTTAGATTTCAGAACTGAAAGAGACGTCAGAGACCAATCAATCCAGCCCTCTTTTTTCCTGAGGAAGAAGGCAAGTTGAGTAACTTGCCCAAGATCACACAGCTTGTAAATATCTGATATATGATCTGACTTTATTCCTCTGCCCCCACCTGCCTTCTATTGAACGTAATATGACTGATGTGACAAAGAAAGGATCCTGAAAACATATATTAGGAGGTCCTTATAGTCAGCAAAAATCAATAGCATTATTGTCTCCTTTCCTCAGAGGTGAAGGACTGTTCTTGCAGAACATTAATTATACTGTCAAATGTCATTGTTGAATTGGTCATTTCTCCTTAATTCTTTTGTTTTGTTTCAAGGGAAGATTCACAATTGGAAAAATATAGGTATATATGATATATATTATTACGTATATATATGTGTGTATCTGTAAATTACTATGATGTAAAAATAACATCAATAAAACTTTAAAAATAAACAAAAATAAAATGAAACTAACTCTTCCCCTACCCTCCAATGCCTAGAATAACAAAATTATTACCATTTGAATGAAAAGAATTTTTTAAAGAATAAGTGAGTCCCCTGGGTTTGTACATATTTCCCCAAATTAATGCAGAGAGATAATTAGAAAGTATTAAGTCTAAACTACTTTCTGATTGTAGAATTTATTACCTAGAGTGTCCATCACCACTTCTCTAATATAGAATAAGCATTTTATTTATACAAGTAGCTCTTATTCCAACAATGGCTGGGAACAGCTTTTGATCTACTGAATTATTCACAGTAGTGAATATTGTAGTGACAGATCAACAAAGCAATGTTGGGCCTTGGCTGGGGCTCGGAAGGTTTTCATTACAGTCATTTTTTGGTGATGGTTGTTATTCCATGAGTGAACCCACTTAATGGGATTTGACTTGTATTGCATTGACACCTAGGGCTGAGGCTAAGGCAAACTTTCCCAGAAACCCTTCTGGCAGCCTCAGAATGCTGACTTTAAATATTCTCATTATACCAAATGAAATTGCTTATTCTTTAGTTTTTGTGGCATCTGCTCCTTGCTTCTCAGGGAGAATCTGCAACAAAATGAAGCAAAACTCTTTTTCCATCTAGATTTTTAAAAATCCTGATCGTTTAGATTAGGGCTTCTTAAACTTTTTCCACCTTGGACCCCTTTTCACCTGAGAAATTTGTATGTGACCCTAGGCATAAAGGTATTATAAAAAGAAGGTATACAAACCAAATATTTACTGATAATAAATCATAATTTCATGACTCCCACCTTTAGTTATGAGACCCCATGCGAGGTCACAAAGCACAATTTAAGAAGCTATGCTTTAGATGATGGTGGTCCTTAAATTCTAAATGATATCATATTAATACACAGTGGCTACACAGATAATTGTACTCTTATCTGGTACTTGACTCTCTCGTTTCTTCATAGGATAAGCCCCATCTTCCAGCAATGGATTTTTTTTCATATCTTATATTTGTTTTAGTCAATATCAATGCCCTGTTGATATAAAAAAATAAAATATAGCTCCTTTTTAGTAGGGTTTCCTTAATAAAGAAAGTGAGGAAGAAAAATTCAACACAAATATATTTTTGAGTTGTCTTTTGCTTCTTGGTGGTCTAGCTTTAGTTACCTTTACAATTCATATATACACTATTCCATTGCACTTCACCCCACTTACTTAATATTGGCTTGGGTAAAAAGGGTAGAATATAGTTTTGTTAGCTGAAAACATGTATGTGGTATAAATATCCAATTTCACTTTTAAAAAAGGAAGGATTCATATTCTGTTTCATTTTCTGTGATATAGATTTAGCCCCAGGATTTTTGAATATGAAAAAGGAGTCAGGTTTTTCTAGATTATTTAATTTCTCACTTTCCTACCAATGATGAATTGCAAAATTCTCATTGACAGCCCCAGTGCTATTGAAGAAGATCCAGGCTGAGATGTTTCCTGATCATTCTGGAAATATAAAATTAAGCTGTCAGTTTGCAGAAATCCATGAAGACTCCACCATTTCCTGGACAAAAGATTCTAAGTTAATTGCAAGGGTTCAAAGAAGGTAAAATGTCTGGTTTTGGACTAACCAGTCTTGATCATTTCTCACAACTTCATTGGGGCATTGTCCTCATTTGTAATATGAGGAAATTGGACTAGACGACCTCTAAGGACTCTCTCATGTCTGACATTACACAATTCTATGATATTATGACCATCTTGTCATATAGTTTCTTGGGGGTAGTGGAGGTGGCAGAAATAGTGAGAGGAGGTAAAGATATGAGTTCCATTAAGATAAAGATTCAGTGTCTTATCTAAATGTATCAACTCATTAGTAACCAAGTAATATTTGTTGAATAAGGATAAGGACTAGAATTGTGATTCCATATAGCACAGGGAACTACAGATTGAGGGAATTCTCCTTATTAGTGGAGGTTAGTATCTTTTTGTAACTCAGTCTTGGAGAAGAACTTAGAGCACTGAGACATTAAGTAACCCGCCTAGTTCTCGAAGCTAGCTTATGTCAGAGGTGATGCTTGAACTCAGATACTTTCAACTTTAAGGCCAGTTCTCTGTCCATTATTTAACACTGCTTCTATTTACTGAAGCACAATGAATAGAGCACTGGGCCTGGAGTCAGGAAGAACTGAGTTTGAATGCAACCTTAGATACTTACTACTTATGTGACTGTGAAGTTACTTAACTCCTCTCTGTCTCAATTCTTCATCCAAAATCCCTAGAGAAGGAAATAGCAAATTCTCCAGTATCTTTGCCAAGAAAACTCCAAAAGGAATCATGAAGAGTTGGACATGACTGGAAATGACTAAACAACAATAACAATTCACATTTCTATAGCTCTTTTAGAAAGCATCTTTCTCATCTTCCCCTGTGAATCATGTATCGTAAGGCTTATTATTTCCATTTAAAGATGAGAAAATTATCTGAGAGAGGTCAAACACCCTTGCTGAAGGTCATACAACTGCCTAGTATCAGAATAGGCACTTAAACCCAAATCTAAGACCAGTCCACCTGCTTCTGTACTGTACAGTGCAATGACCTAACTGCATAAGGCATTAGGAACAAGACAATGGGGAACAATGAGGTGAAAGAAATACTGTCCTAAAGGACTAAATACCTAGAATCTGGTGCTTGCTTTGCAGCTAAGAAGCTTGTGGTCTTAGGAAAGTATCCACATTTTTGGATTTCAGTCTACTTGCTTGCAAAGTCAAAGGACTCTAGGGGATGGCTTCCAGGATGGCTTCCAGGTCTGAAATTCTATCAGCCTAATACTGAACTAGATTTTTTGCATCTGAATTTTTTTTCCTTACATATGTCATTGTGTGTGTCTGTTTCATAACTATCTCCATTAACCTGTCAAGTACTATATACAGTCAAGCAAAGGTCAAAATGCAGCAGATGAGCCTATGAACAAGTATGGCATCCTTGGCATGAAGCTGCAAGAAATACTTGTAGCCCTCAGACCAAATAGCAGTCATTGAGAAGTGCTGACTAGCCATTTCTAGGAATGGAAGGACTAGTTAGTTTTTCTGTTTCTAGGAGATTGATGAGGTAGGCAGTGGAAGTGGCAGTGGGATTTGTCACTAATAAACATGCCAGGTATGCTGTCTAGGGTCTCTGAAGACTTGGTGGCTCACTTTTGTTTCCTCCCTGGGATAGAAAATATCATCTCACTTTTGTCCCTTCTTCTGATCTCATTGAATCCCTGTGCCAGAAAAGCATTTCCTTCATTTCTTCAGGAAATAGACTTCTTACTAAAAGGATAAAAATTACATGATTTATAAACAAACAACAAGACTTGGTTGTGGCTAAGGACAAGATTAGGCAAAACCACCAAGGCCTTAGAAATGCTACCTTTTGCTACCTATGTACTATTCATTTAAACAACAGGAGGAACTCCCTAGTGAAGGCTGAGTAAGCCTTGGGTTACATTCACCTATCCCTACACCACTTTTAAACGATTACCAGCACCATATGACAGAAATTCTGATAATAATTATAGGACTGTTACTATTATTAAAAAAAGATATTAGCCACAAATATTTTTAAGTTCCCCCTAGTACCAGGCACTGTGCTATATGCTGGAAATACATAGCTTAGAAAAATCAAACAGTCCCGGCTTCAAAAACCTCGCAGACAACATACAAACAACTGAACAAACAGAACATATACCAAGAGATTTGGAGCAGTTTCAGAAGGAAGGCACCAAATTTAAGAAGTATAGGGAAAAGCTTCTTGCTGAATTTTGAAACTTTAGCTGAGACTTGAAGGAAGACAGGAAGCATGTGGGAGGAACAGCTAGGAGACTAGAATATGTGAAAAGCAGTAGGGTGTAAAAAGATTGAGGTTAGGAAGAGATCAGATTATAAAAGACTTTAAAAGCCCAGCAGGGGGTTTTATAATTGATCCTAGAGAGGGAAACTAGGTGATATATGCTGGGCCTAGAGTTCAAATCTTACCTTGGATGGCACTTATTATCTTTGTCATCCTTGGCAAATCACTTAATCCTGTTTGCCTCAGTTTCCTCATCTGTAAAAGGAGCTAGAGAAGTAAATAACAAGCCACTTTCTCTGTCAAGAAAACCCTAAATGGGGTCCCGAAGGAAGAGTCAGACATGACTAAAAAAAACTACTGAAGAACAATAAAAGAGATAATAGGGAAGCGGTGGAGCATATTGAATTAAGTATATTTAATATACTTTAGGAAGATCAATTTGACAGTGAATAGATTGGAGGGAGGGACAGACTCAGAGTGAAAGAAAGATTGTGACTGGGTTGAGAGAAAAGGATATATTTGTACAAGAGATGTTGCAAAGATAAGAAAGACAAGATGTGCCAATGGTTTGAATATGCGGAGTGATTGAAAGTGAGGAATTCAAGTTAGCATGTTGGTTGAGATCCTGTATGACTAGGAGGACAGTGGAACCTTTACAGGAAAGTTTGGGCATACTATTTTAGATACATACAATTATCATTGCAGAGGGGGCATTTTTTTTGAGATGACCAAGAGATAGTTAGAGATACATGACTGTGGGTTAGCAGAGAGATTAGATATACAGGTCTGGAAATATGGATAAAGATCCATATAGATGGGCCCATGACAGCTAATGAGATCACCCAGTGAGATGATATAGAGTGAAAAAAGATCCACACTTTGGGGGGGCATTCATGATGAGAATATGTAATATGGAAAAAGAACCAGCAAAGCAGTCTGAGGAGTGATCAAACAGACAGAATGAGAACCAGGAGAGATCAAGAGAGAAGAAAGGGACCCAAATATTTTCTAGTCCAATCCTCTCCTTTTACAGAGAAGGAAATTTTCTCTTAAGAATTTAAATGATTTGCCCAAGGATACTTAAATAATAAGTGGCAAAGAAGGAATTTGAATTCAAGAAACTTATATTCTACTAGGGTAATTCAATAAGTTCCCAAATAAAATAGAACATAAACAACAAAAGAATACAGAGTGATGAAAGTAGGGATACTAACAAATGTGACACAATCAATGGGATAGCACTATTCAAAAAATGTTATTATCTGTTATGACATAATCCCTATCAAAGTCCTCCTTTGATACTTCCTCCTGCTGTCTCTTCTGAGACCCTGGGTTTTTAACAACCACCAGTGGAGCCTCTGTTCTGGCAGGTCCTACCAAGCTGGTAAGGATACAGACATAGGCCCATAGATGGACTGAAGGTCATATGGGGACCAACAACCTAAGTTAAGTAAGGTTCATTATTAAGTTGACCTTGGGTCACATGATGAACTTTTTGACCTTTGCAATTCATAAAGGTCCATCTAATAAAGCAGGGAGAGACTTTCATCTGCATTCTTGAAAGATCCACATAAATGAAAATTCAGATTCTTAAGGTAGTGAAATTAGAGTTATATAATTCTCCAGTTTATCTGTATTTATGGCCCTCGGGTCATCTTTGACTTTTTCCTCTCTCATTCCCACTTCCAATCAGTTGGCAAGTCATTGCAATTCTTCTGCTATAGCAACAGTGATTCATCACCTATTTTCCATCCTGGAATGAGATGGTGATCTCCTCTTCTCTTTACAGAATCACATACATTTTAATAAACATGAAGCATCTACCTCCTATAAGGCTATGGGCTCAGACCACTTTACCAAAAAAAATGAATAAAATATGGAATGAAGCCTCAGACCTTTCAATTTAGATGAGGAAAAAGCATAGGAGAGGCAAAAACAAAATGCTATAAAGACTTCCTGGAAGAAGAGACTATTTTTAGCTGGAAGATCAGGGAAAGTTTCCTGAAGAAGACTCATACAACTTTATAAAAATGTAACCACTGTGCAAAACACTATATACTTATATTTATATATTTTGACATGACATTGAAAGTACATTCTCTCCCAAATATTTTTAGTCTCCCAAATATTTAGTAAGTGCATACTGTGTATAAACCATTCTACTGGATGCTCAAGGCAATACAAAAATGAAGGAGATCCAGCTTCTGCCTCACAGAACTTGTAATTTGTTGGGAGAGAAAAGAGTTAGACTAAACAAAGACAAAGTAAAACCATAAAGATACATTTTCACAAAGTTGTATGAAAATTGTGTATAAATCAGGGACTTGACCAAAAACTAAAATGGGATAAACTCATTTACTAAACCCCAACTAACATATACTCAAAAATCAGTCAGGTAGGGATTTTCTTTCTTTTTTTTTCTTTTACTAAAATAAAGTTTTCTCCCTTCTATCAATTATTAAGCATTTATATATCAGCCACTAGGACTGGAAAGACAAAAAACCCCGCAAAATTCTCTCCCCTCAAGGAGATGACAATCTAATGAGAAATAAAGAAAATTAATTTGAAACCCAAAGTAACTATACATTTTCTAGAATGATTAGACCAGAACAAGACTCAAATATAAATATATTCATCCAACCAAACATGAGGCAAGGAGTTGTTTCATTAAATATTTATACATATTGAATTATGTTTAAAATTCACTTAGGAGCTCACTATTCAAAGAAATGTCTCTTTCAATACTTTTATAAGGCAGATAACATTCTAGTAATATAGATAATTGTCCCTTAATTGATCCATTTAGTCAGAGTCAATTTTGATATGCCTGGTTTTCCTAAAACAGAGCACACATACAGTATTAATACTATTGCAGGAAATCAGGGCAGTGAACAAAAGTATGAACAGTTATCCAGAAACATCTCCATCCTTTTCAGTGATTTATATTACAATGGCAGATTTATTCTCCTAATGGATGGGCAGATAAATATTTCATGATGATGCACAAATATTGGTGCAAGATCAGGATTTTCAAGCCAATAAGCTATTTTACAAAATTTAATGAGCCAAGTATTCTTTACAGATAAATAAATTGTTAAATAATGTATCACATGGAGGATTCTTCTTAGATTATTAGTTGCAAAAGACAGGGGTGGAGGGGAGGGAACAGGAGCTTTTCCTTTCAGCTTGAGAATATGAGACTTTAAAATGATTACATTTGTAAATGTTAATATTTTTTGTTATCAGTGCAGGAGATAATTCAACTGTGTCCTTGGCCATTGTTCAAGCAAGTAAAAAAGATCAGGGCTTGTACTATTGCTGCCTCAAAAACAGTTATGGGAAAGTGACAGGTGAATTTAACTTGACTTCTGAAGGTAAATCTCAATTTTATACTCTTGGATAGAAAGCACAGTTACAGCCATTTCTCTGATGTTCCTGGTCTGACAGTCTTTTTCTCTCATCTCTTGTCTCCTTTTAGTTCTGGGTCAGCTTTCAAGTCATCAGGATATTAAAGGTAAGTCAGTATGGGCTGTCAGAGAAAATGGGTTCACCATTAAATTATGAAATAGGCATCTCCTGGGATAAATGATGGAAATAATATGTTCCTTTAGACAGATAACAACTAAAATAGATAAATTACAAGGGTAGCTGGAGAAGTGAATGGCAAGCAATAAGCCACTTCAATCTCTCCTCTTGCTTTTGAATAACGATATTCACTGCCATCGTTTTGTCAAGTTATTAAAATCCTAGAGCTTTGTCATTATCAGATACAGGGACTAGAAAACACTAATTATTGTAAGTTTATTGATATCTTTGCTTTTATACCACATTTAATTTTTTCCAGTTCTAAATTCAATTTTATTTTCAGTTCCAAATTATCCTCTTCTCCCCATCCATTGAAAAGGTAACAGAAACAAAATCCATCTCAATGGATTGTACATGTATAGGCATGCAAAACAAACTTCCACATTATCCATGTCCAAAAAAATTAGGAAAGAAGAAAGAGAAAAAAATATTCTTCAGTTTTCACTCTTGAGTCTATTAGTTCTTTATGTGGAAGTATTACATTTTATCATAAGTTCTTTGGAATTGTGATTAGTTGTATCAATCAATTATTATGTCTTTCAAAGTTGATTATCTTTATAATATTGCTGATAATGTATATATTTTTTCTTGGTTCTACTCATTTCACTTTGCATCAATTCATACAAGTATTTCTGGGTTTTTCTGAAACCATCCCCTTAATTATTACAAGCACAAAAATATTCCATCATATTCATATGCCATAACTTAATTATTCCCTAATTGATGGGTGTGTCATCAGTTTCCATTTCTTTGCCACCATAAAAGCTACTGTAAATATTTTTGTATATGTGTGTTACTTTCCTCTTTCTTTAATTACTTTGGAATATAGAACTATTGGTGATATTACTAGATCAAAGGGTTTGAACAACTTAATATTTTTGGCGTATCTCCAATTTGTTTTCCATAGTGGTTAGATGCATTCACAACTCTGTTAAAGTACCTATTTCACCACATCCCTTTCAGCATTTCTCATTTTACATTTTCTTCATTTTAGACATTCTGATAACTGAGTTGTTTTTTTCAAAGTTGTTTTACTTTGTACTTCTCTAATTATTAGTGAATTGAAACATTTTAATGACTATTTATACCTTTGATTTCTTCCTCTAAAAATTCCCTATTTGTATCCTTTGATCAGTTGTTGATTGGTGAGTGCCTTTTATTTTTGCAAATTTGATTCAGTTCTTTGTGTTTAAAAAAGAAAAGGCCTTTATGAGAGAAACTTGCTGCAAATTTTTCCCAGTTTCCTGCTTTTCTTCTAGTTCTAAATGCATTACTTTTATTTGTGTGAAATCTTTTAAATTTTATGAATCAAAATTATCTAGTTTAACTCCTATAAACTTCTCTGTCCCTTTTGTGGGCGTAAAGTCTTCTATCCATAAATCTGACAGGTAATTTCTTACACAGACATTTTGAATATATTCCTTCTCCACAATGAGCCTTCCCTTGTAACAAATGGGAAAAAATTAAGCAAAATCTCCATCTGGCAGAGTAAACATTTAATTGTCCATATACACCATTGTGTTCTACCTCTACAACAAATTTGGGTTGGTGCATTCTCTCATTTCCTGTCTAGAATTAAAATTAGTAATTATAATTACACAGAATTCAGTTTTGCTTTACAGTCCTTTTCATTTACATTGTGATAGACATACATATATTATAAGTGTATATAATGTATATATGTATATATATATATATACATATACGTATATACACACACTTTCTTTGGTTCTGCTCACTCCACTAGAGCATATAGTCTTCCTCCATTTATCAAAATTCCTCATACTCATTGTTTTTTATATTTTGTATCTTCTTGGGGTATATATTTAACGTGGGATCTCTGGGTTAAAGGCTATAGACATTTTAGCCACTTTAAAAAATATATAATTCCAAATTGCTGCCCAGAATTGTTGGATTAATTCATCAAGAGCATCTGAGTATTGCTGTTTTTTACAGCCCCTTCAATATTGACTTGTTGTTTCTCAAAGGGAAACAATATTCCATTACATTTGTATACCACGATTTGTTCAGTCATTCCTCAATCAATGGGCACCCATTGTGTTCCTAGTTCTTTGCTACCACAAAGTGTTGCTATGAATATCACTAACACTATAATAAGCATTTGGAATGAGGACTTTCAGGTTAGCTTCTATTGGCAAGTGACTATCATATATAGATTTCATAGTTGAGGGCAACTCCTCCCCCCCAAAATGCCATTCACCAAGATTAGACTTTCTTCCACAATTCCACCTCCCTCTTCTCTGCATAGGCTCATAAGCTACCCCTTTCATTGCTTCCTCTGGCTGTTCAGCTGTGCATGCTGATAAGCACATTCCCAAAAAGCATCAGGTATTTGACAAGAGCAAATCCTTTCATCTGCACTTCAATGCCAGGGGAAGGAGGGTTTTGATGTTTGCCTTTGATACTCACATACAGCCCTTGCTCCACAAAGCTTAGGAGTCATTCCTGAATTTGCTCACGTTTTGATCAACTCCTCCACTGAATGTTCCCTGGCAAAGTGTTATTCTGCAGCCTATTCCTCCTCACAGAAATTTCACCCTCTGTTCAGGATAGAAGTTGTAGCTGATTGCAGAGAGAATTGAATTTTACTTCAATTAAAATGCTTTTGGGTCATTCTGATCATTTATAATTTGTGCTCACTCTAAAACAAAACACAAGACAAGCCAACCCCTAAACCTATGGATGAAAAGATATAGAAAGAAAACACCAGGAGAAGAGTAATTAGGATGTTTGCCCATGGGCAAAGGCTGCTTCAGTGGGGAGGCTTTAGAGTCCCCTGGAAAAAGGGAACCAGTGTGTTCATCAGAGCATGGAGGTTCCAATCTCACTTCTGATGATTGTTCCCTGTGTGACTTTGGGCCCCAAACTTATCTCATTTTCCTCACCTGTAAAATGAAGATAATGGGCTGGATGATCTCTGAGCTCTTTCAGATTAGATCTGTGAGTTTTTGTCCTTCACCGTGGGTCTAGGAGAAGTTGTGATGTTGATATTTTGGGGGTGGGAGCTTTAATTTCATTGGTATAGGGAACTCTCCCTACAAATACAGATCGGCACCCACTCTATTACTTATAGTTTTAGAAGATTGCCTGGCTTACTGAGAGGTTAAGGTCACATAATCAAACTTTGTTTGAATCAAGACCTGAACCCAGATCATCTTCTTCTGAGGGTAGTTGTTTATCCTACTATATGAGATTCCCTTTTTTATAGTATTGCTGAGCTGTAAAAAAAAGTGACTACTTTGAATAATAAGGAGCTTCTGACTCCATATTGGGAAGAACTTTCTAACTATTAAGAGTTATTTCAAAATTAAATGGCTTGCCATGTGAGGTAGTGAATTTCTCTCACTAAGAGTTTTTAGTCAGAAGCTGGTGATCACTTGTCATTGTTGATGATGAAGGGATTCAGGCTTCAGATGAGCACTAGACTGGATGATCCCTGAAGTCTTTTCCAGCTCTGAGATTCAATAGTTATATGATTCTCAACACCTCTTAACAAAATCATTAGAGCAGAAAATAAATTTATTTCTAGTATTGTTAGTGTGTGCTACACCTGCCAGTGGCCTCCAAGCAAAAATGTCATTCAGGCCTCCCTCTTCATTTGTAAACCACAAAATGGAACTCCAAAACAGAGAGGGGTCCCTTCTTATAGTCTATACTAAAATAGTTTTGTTGTGGTCCATACCCGTGATGTTTGCTGCTGCTTTGTAAGTTTGGATTTGCACAATCAGGTTTTTAGAGTGAAATTGAGCCTTCAATAAGAGTTAAAATGTGCCCCAATTGGCACTAGCCCTATAAGACTAATCCATCTCTAGAGATCTCAAAGGCTTTAGAGCCCCCACTGTCAGAACTTCTTGGTCCCCTGTGACTATGATTACCAGGCTTTGAACTTTGTATTCATTCCAGGGTGCTCCTGTCTGTCCTTTCTCACTAAGCATTTTCTGAATGTAATTATAGTTTCCATCTTGCAACTTGCCTTTTGCAAGTTGCTTTCTGATTCAAAACTAATAAAGCTAAACCCATGAGAAACTCCAGAATGAATGTCATGCCAGCTACAAAGCAACAAGCTGTGCATGATGACATTATTAAGGTTATAGATGCATTTGGGGATCACGCTCCTCTTGTTATCTTTAGGATCAGCATCCTATATCATTGTTTTCAGGCTGTGCTCCTTCTGTCTACATTGAATAAAATCTGTGGCTTGTAATAAAGCCTTCTGAAAACTAAGATGTGTTGATTTATATTCAACAATTCCAACAAACAAATCCAAATGAGTTTTTGCCAACTCATAGTATGCTTCATGCTTTATTGAAGCACCATTTTAACGCTACTGGTAATTTCCTGTCCAAATGATGCATTTGGTTTTTCTCACAATTTTAGGTTATCTATCCATGTACAATGTAGAAGATAGTTAGCAAATAAGAAATTTTACTAGAATAGTCTTCTGCAAAATTGTCATATAAGTGAACTTTAACTCCATCACCTTCTTCCTTTCCTTCCCATTTTTTAAATTTCTCTTCCTCCCTTTTCCCCCATATCCTGGGTATAAAGAAATCTAATTATTTGCTTAGGTGTTAGAGGCATAATATGTTCATCTTCCAAGTAACACATCAAAGCTTTTATCCCTTAAAATGCTTTCATCCATAGGAATGAATCACTAATAGTAGAATGTCAGTATAGTTTGAGAGTTGTTAGAAACAGAACAGGTTTATAAACATTATAATGTTGGAATCCATCTCTCATCATTTTTCCTTTTTATATATTTTATTTTAGTCTTGTTTAAAAAGAAAAGAAAAATCTCTGTTTCTATTGCTATTTACTTGGTTCATCAGATCTAATGTAATCACTTTTATTTAGATACCGAAAAGCTAGATTAAAGGAAAATCAAAGCTTTCTCCTTCCATCAGAACAGGGGAGAGTCCATTTTGTCTGCTACTCTCCTGTCTTCTTGTGGCTCAATAAAAAGAGAAAGAAAAATCATATAGCAGCAGCAGCAAGAGATTACAGACTTGGATCACAATTGGTAATTTTCATCATTCCTGCTTTCCCTGATGGCTAACTCTTAAATGTGAACCTGAATTTTCTATTTAAGAAGTCCTTCAGTTTCTTCCTTTCCAAATTCCTTTCTGATCAATAATTAGTTCAATGTACAGTTTGATCCCTGACAAATAGCTGCAGGCCCCCGAAGATTGGACTACATGGCTTCTGATACAGACCACAGACAGAGAGAGACAGACAGATGAACCATACTGTTTTTCCTAGGGTATTATATTTTAAACACATATAAACAGAACACAATAAAATGTTTAACTCAAAATATAAACCAATGTTACCAGAACCAAAGCCATATTTTTATCATAAGCTTGAAGTAAGAGGTAAATATTAGAAAATCAAAACAGAAGAGCATTTGACTAAAATCCATTTTCTTTTCTAAGCCAATCAATCAGAAATCTGGCTTCAGACATGAACTTTAAAGTGGAAGAAATAATCATAGTGAATCACTCATATGAAACACATTATCTTGAACTGATGTTGAAATATGGCATTGTTGGGGACAACTAGAATCCTAGTTGGCAGAACACTGGACTTGGAATCACAGACTCATCTTTAGGAGTTCAAATCCAGCCTCAGACACTTACTAGCTGTGTGACCCTGAGCAAGTCACTTCACCTCAGTTTTTCATCTGGAAAATGAGCTGGACAAGGAAATAGCAAACCACTCCAATTTCTTTGATGTGAAAACCCCAAAATGGCATCACAGGGAGTCAGACATGACTGAAATGGCCAAACAATAATAAAAACAGGCACTTTTCAGAATACTCAAAAAAAAACCCCACTGTTGTCTTTTCTCAAGGACTTTTCAAAGGAAGTTTTAGTTGTGATTTATCTTTTTTATTCAGCCATTTCCTATATCTGAGCATCTGAATGATATAGTGGAATGAAAGGCCTGAATATTAGGAAGATCTAGATGAAGATCCTGCCTTTGTCACATACTGGCCGGGTGATGGGAAAAGTCACTTAACCTATTATTGCCTCTTGGAAACTCTTCAAGACTATAAGTTGCCAATCATTTGATCTGCATTGGTAGTGAGTTCCTTATATCAATGAAGTCCAGACAACCACTGCACATCTGTACCAACCAACTCCTGCTCCAAACCCTATATAACTGCCCCTCCACCTTTCTCTGTCTACTTATACCTAGGCACTATTCCTATTCCAATTCTGGAGTCAGTGTAAAGTTGTCTTTCTGATTGGCCTCCCAACATTTGCTTCAGTCAATCTTGTGCCTTCCATTCTCCTCTGACTTTTCTAGCACTGGATCTCCCTCTGCCCTTATTCAGGGACTTAGATCTCTTGTTTATTTAGTTCTTCCTTACCTAATCATCTGTTCTTTTTAGACTTTGCTTTATATTATAATATTTGTGTACATAGGCATCTATAATAAAAAAAAAATTTAAGCTTATAAACCAACAACTTCCCTTCTCTATCCTTGGTTGACATTGTTCTTCATATAAGCATATTAAGTTATGTATTAGGGATGAACATAGGCTATAGTTAGAGCTGCCCCACCCAGCCAAAACCATTCTGTGTTTCAGAATTTGAAGAAATTGAATTCAGCCAGCTTATCTTCAGAGAAGACTTTATCAGTGACAGCTATTTTGGGGGCAACCTGCGTGGTCAGATTGTAACAGAAGAACTCCACTTTGGAGAAGGGGTCCACCGCAAAGCCTTCCGAAGTAAAGTGATGCAGGGTCTCACTCCTGTGTTCAGCCCTGGCCATGCCTGTGTACTCAAAGTGCACAATGCAATTGCCTATGGGACCAAAAACAATGATGAACTTATCAAGAAGAACTACAAACTTGCTGCACAGGTGGGTCCTTCTTTTTCCCAGTTGAGCTAACTTTAAAAGATTATCCTTCAGATTATGAGATTGACTCATGTTTTGAGTTTAAAATTTAAATTAGTTCCTCTAAAGTAGAGATTCTTCCATTTTTTATGTCATGGACCCCTTTGGCAGTCTGGTAAAACTTATGGACTCCTTAAATAATTTTAAATGCATAAATCAAATAATTTTAAAAGGAAACCAATTACATTGAAATAAATTATCTGTCTACTCATCTAAACAAACCCATTAAGAGCCTCGAATCTAAATGAAGAAATTTTGAAAACCTTCAGCCAAGGACTTCTTTGGATCTCAGATTATTAGGGACCTGTTTTGATACTAAAATAAATATGGCAAACCATTTGATTTTCAGTGGTTTTATTTAATATCTCTTCTACCAGTTCTTCACAGTTAAGGTTCAGGGCTCATACAAGTGTCAGAATTTTGATCAGGTTTGGCCAGGCCTTGGAGAAGTCAGGATTTTAACTACATTTCAGTTTTTTGGGGGGAGATATCCCATTTAGTAAAGCCAAGGTCCTCTTTCGCAGGACTTTTGTCAAGCTTTGTTTGAAGACTAAGCTGTATATGCTCCTACTTTGGCATCTCTGCAGCAGAAGCAAATTTTTTAGCCTTTCAGACTGCTGCCCAAAACTTTTGGGGTTGTTTTAGCAGAATGGAGCAGAAAGAGATAATTTAATGGATGAGCAATCAATTCTGATGGGAATAACTATTAATGATCATTAAACTTTTGCTAGCTAATTAAATTCATTGTTCAAAGCTGACTGACAGATCAGTTAGATGAGGACTCAATCACTTATTCCTATAGAGACTGTCATGGTAAAAAACAAATAAAAAAAAAACCCAGTCAAACAACACCTTTCCTGTCAATTTCTAACACATTCTCTGAGATTTGAATACACACTATCCTTCTAGGAGTAGATAGAAAATATATTTGGAAAGTAGTGAATCTTAGTCACACCAGATCTGCTGGGCCCAAATCTGTGATGATAGTCTAGAAAAGGACTACTCATTAGGAAATTCAACAGATACACATTTCCTTTCCTTTTTCTCTATTTCTTTTTTTTTTTAAATTTTATTCTGACTTTAAGAAATAAAACAAGCATTTCCATAACAAAGTAGAATAGAAAAACGATGGATTGCCTCTGAAATGACAAATGCATTATGTACAAATCACAATTTCTTTCAAATATACAACAAAATTATCATGTAGTTTTCTTTTCTCCCTCTTTTCTCCCCCACCCTAATTTCTTAGAAATTTCTACCTGTTTGACTCAATTCAGGATATCAACTTAGAAAGTCATAATTAATTGAGACTTTCATTACTTTAGCTGATTTCTAGCACAATTCTTGAATAAGCCCTAGATCTACCAAATACTATTCAAAGTAACAGAGAGGCATTCTCTCTTTTAATTGTATACCTCTTTCCTGACTTTCCTGAAAGAACTGACCTGAAAGTCAGTATACTTGGATCTTAGGTTCAGATGTGATACTAATTGGTTATGAACTTTCAGTCAAGTCAACCTCTCTAGGTCTCTGCTTTTCCCTTCTGGAAAACTATGTTTTAGTCTTACCCTTTTTCGATGATTTCTAAGTTTTTCCAACTCCACAATTCTACCATTTATATAACATTTTCATATATCATTTATAACTTTTGGCCTTGAATCAAAGAAGGCCACCCCTATTCTTCACATACAGAATTCTGCCCACTTATGTTCATTTTGATTTAAAATATCACTCCTTTTCCTTTTCTAAAGTTTATTCCTTATACTTCAACCATTTTAGCCCAATTATGGTGGGCTTCAATAGCACCCTGAGCTCTACATTGAGAAATGCCCCTATTCCTAAGAAAATGTAAATTCAATAGTATCCAATTATCCTTTTTCCAAACCAACATCTCATTATGGTATTAAAAAGTATTTACTTCTCAAATGACATCTTTGAAAATGGGATTTCAAATGCAAGGTCTACTGAGTTCACAAGGTCATGGATCCTAATTTATTCACAAACCTCTTGCTTCTCTACCAATCATACTAGTTCTGGTTTTAGATTAGAGCCAGCAGCCACTCTGGTATCAGAGCTAATGTGTAATAGACATATTATGGCCCAGGTATACATCATACAGTCATAGAGTATCTATTTGGAGGAAATGTCTAGGTTCATCCAATTCAAATGAGTACCTAAAATATGAATCTCTTTTATAACATTCTTGGACAGTAGTTCTCTAGATCAACGTCAAGGCCGCCAGTAGTAATGAATTAACTTCTTCCAGAGGTGTTCCTTTTTTTTTTAAAAGCAATTCTAATTAGTAGGAAATAATTCCTAATTTGTTTAGCCAAAATCATCTCCCATCTGTTGTTATAAGTTCTTCCCTTATAAGTCAAGGAAATTAAGTCTAACAATATTTTTCTACTTAAAAAACACTTCAAAAATTTGATGAGAGATATCATGTTTTTCTCAACCCTTCTTTTTTCAAGGCTGAACATCCCTAGTTCTTTTAAGTGATCTTTGTTAAAATGATCTAAAATTTCTTCATAATCTCAATTGCCCTCCTTTGGCTATATTACGGCTTATAATTGTCCTTTCTAAAATGTTGTTTCCATAACTGACACAAATATGTTCTCAACACTATAGAGTATAATAGAACTTTCATCCCTTTCCTTCTGAATGTTATTTTTCTTTTATTAATGATAAAAATAGCAATTTTTTTGGCTAACACACACAATAAACTATTGATTTATTAAGCTTTGCAATCTACTAAACCTTAGGACTTTTCTTTTTACATGAACTGAGAGCACATATTTTCCCCATTTTATTCTTGTAAAATTTATTTCTTTGAACCTATTTAGAACCTTATATTTATTCCTATTAAAATTCACATTAGTCAATTTCATCCATAGTTCCAGATTAAGATCTCTTTCCATTTCCATTCTTTTAATCTAACTTTTCGTTTCGTTTCATTTCATTTCATGACAGCTGCAAAGTTGACAAGCATGTAATTTGTGTCTGTGGATATCTCTCTGGCATAATTTGTCCAAGGATTTAGAGCTCTTTTGATTTTTTTTTTGGAAGGGGAATGGGATTCATTTTTTTTTATTTTGAATGTAAACATTCAAAAGGAAATATTTCCATATACAAAGCAGAACACAAAAAGACTGAACATGAAACCATGTGTGTTCATTAAATACTGCTTAAAGTGCTTAATAAGTTCTACATATTGCTTTCAAAAACTGTCCTGTTTATCTGTGCTCCTTTTAAAAATCTTTTAAAAATGTTTTGCTGGCGCTCTCTCTCTTTTTTCTCTCTCTCTCTCTCTTTCTCTTCAGCGCCATTATTGATAACTCCCACCCTTCTACCTTTCCCAAACTCCCAATCTGCTAGTTTAAAACAAGAGAGAGAAAGTCGGAGAAGAACCCTTGTAATGAATACAGACAAGCAAAATTAATCTACTCTGGGCCAGGGCCAGGGCCATGTGCTACCTACTCTACTTCTACTGTCAGCATGCTATCCTCATCAGGGATTGCTGCCTGGCTTTCTCCCAGTAACATGTATTTTGTATATCTCTTGGTATCATAGGAATGTTATGTCCAAAATACTGCCAGACAGTATGCCAAGATCTATGCAGCTGAAGCCCAGCCTTTGGAAGGCTTTGGAGAAGTACCAGAGTGAGTAGCCATGTTCAAGTTTGTAATGTCCCCCATCTGTCTTACCAGAGATGGTATTAGAGACAATGGTGGGATGGATGTTGGAAAGAGAGGTCCTGTGAGCAATATAGTTCATCCCAAGATTCCCAGGATGACAGAGTCATTTCCCTGACCCAGAAAAGAGAAGAACCCACAAAAGTAAAGCTCTTGCCTCCATGGGGGGTCCTCACCCTATGGAGGGGCAGCCCTGCTGAATGTATTCTCATTCAAGGGATAGACGAGATTAATGGAGGGACCCATAGTGGGACCTATGGCTGACACTCAGGATGGATATGATGTGTTGTTTAACTGAGAATATAATACTTCTGACTTCTTAGCCAGAGAAAAGCACTACAAATTATTTTACCAGGGGCAGCTAGGTGATCTGGTGGATAGGGTCAGGATAACCTGAGTTCAAATCCAGTCTCGAACACTTGCTGATTGGGTACCCTGAGAACATTACTTAACCCTATAAAATTAGTGTAATAACAGCAACTCCCTCCCAGGATTGTTGTGAGGATCACAGGAGATAACATTGTAAAGCACTTAGCGCAGTGCCTGGCATATAGCAAGCACTGTATAAATGATTATTATTGACTATTAATAATATTACTTTCCATTTGTGTACCACTTTACATCTACAAAAATGTGCTTTTATATATAAAATTTTGTGGGAACTTTGCAAAATCCAGTCATGCAAATACATGAATGTATATGTATATGTGTACATGTAAAAGTGTTTTATATATATTTTGTCTTATTAAATGTGTACATAAGTTCCCTGATCATAAGTTCCTTGATGGACTTTCATTTTTGTCTTTGACCAGTATCCAGTACAGTGTATGACACAATGTAGGTATTTATTAAATGTTTAGGGGAGTTTTACACCTGTGGTTTCATTGATTTATCAATGCTGATCAACAACTTCTCCAAAATGGAAAGTGTTAGGGAATTTTCTGAGGCCCCAGAAAGGTTAACTAACAACCTCAGGGAATGTAGCTGATAGATGTCAGAGACAGTACTTGAACTCCAGTTTTCCTGATTCTAAGGCAAGTCCCCTATCCACAATGACGACTTGTTAACTGACTGATTGATAGGTATAAAGTTGTATGGTCTGCAATCTCAAAAAGAAACGAGGAGGCAGCTAGGTGGCGCAGTGGATAGGGCACCAGCCCTGAAGTCAAGAGGACCTGAGTTCAAATTTGACTTCAGACACTTAACACTTCCTAGCTGTGTGACCCTGGGCAAGTTACTTAACCCCAATTGCCTCAGGGGAAAAACACATAAAAAGAAATGGAAACATACCTGAGTAAAGTGATGCTCTTAGATGAGGAAAGACCTAAGTCTAAGTTTATTAGTTAGGTAATCTAGAAACAAATTATTTAACCTCTCTGAAGTTCAGACATTTCTCTGTGATTCTGGTATCTTACAGATAGGTAGCAATCTGTAAGTGGAAGGAATTGCATCAATGAATTACAGATGCCCGAAGTATTTTCCTGAGGGATGCAAAGTATTTTCTTCACAATAATGTTGTTAATAGGAGCTATTTCCATTTGATAGATGTGTAATTGAGGTTTGAGCAGACCAAGTGACTTACCCAACACAACTAAGCAGGTTGGTCATAGCTAGTGGGTGATGGAGGTGGCATTCCAACCCAGGGCCTCCTTCCATTTGACCATACTACCTCTCACACAATAACTCCTATTTTAGAGGAATAGGGCCTAGACCTGTGATTTCTTTGGCATAGGGAATTCCCAGGTAAGGAAATACCCTCTACCAAAATTGCTCAGTATCTCTGCAACTTGATATCACAAAGAGTTATCTAAACATTGAGAGTAACAAATTATTTACCCAGGGTTATACAGACAGCTTAAGTTAGATGTAGGATTTGAACATAGCTCTTTCTGGTTCCCAGACTAGCTTGGTTTGCACTAAGCCATGAGGTCTCTTATACCACACTCTTACATTTCTATGGTGCTTCTTAAATGTTCCAGGAGTTCTTTTCACACAGAAACCTTGTCAAGTGAACAGTGAAAGTATTATTAATCTCTTTTTATAAAGACTGAGTAGCTTACTTAAGATCACATATCTAAAGAATGGCAGAGCTGAAATGAGAATCCCACTTCTGGCTCCAAGTCTTGATTGTCCTGTCTGCTGAGCTGCCTCTGCTTCTGTCATGGTAGATTCCCACATTAGCCACAGGCCTTCAGCTCCTCTTTTGGATGACCAATGGCACACTTTGGCCAGACATCTGGTCAAGGTTAGAAGCAGAGGCTCTAGCCATAGAAGCTCCCAAAGTTAAATGGTCCAAATGGGCAGTGAGTCCCCTGCCATTAATGAAGCACAAAGCTCTAACCCTCTGAGCTAATCGGCCACTGAAAATAAAGAATTATAATTAAGTATTGTGATGCTGTCTTTCATATGAATGTCAATAAATCCTATTTACAAAGCAAACACAAAACCCCACTGAATCTTACAGAGATATATCTTAGCTGATTCACATTTTTTTAGTTCACTTGCTTAAAAATATTTATCAAGCCAACCAAAAAAAAAGTTAGGCACCCAAGATATGTGATTGCCTGTTTATTTGTAAGGTAATTACTACTTATTTATGTATGCATACACATTGAAAGAAAGAATGTGGTAGGGTATAGTAAGATCATCCAAAACAGGAATTTTTAAGAAATGAATGAAAATTGAAGTAGGAATTTAGAAATGTTTTATCAAATAACCACTATGAATAAGGGTTTACAAAGTTGAGTAAAAAAGTTCCATCAAGTCATTTATAATAGATTATCAGGAAGAAAAAAAAAAGTAAATGAATTACTATAATGTAAAGTAGAACAGGTGGTAGAATGGATAGTGCAGTAGATAGAGCAGTATACCTAGCAAGAAGATCTGAGTTCAAATGTAGAGTTAGACATTTAGTAGCTGTATGACCCTGGGCAAGTTACTTAACCCTTATTTGCCTCAGTTCTTCTTCTGTAAAATGGGCCACACTGGAGAAGGAAATGACAAACCATTCCTGTTTCTTTGCTGAGGAAACCCCACAGACATAGTCCATATAATCAAGAAAGCTCAGATATGACTAAACAACCAAACAATAACAACAAAGTAGCATACAATAAATTCTATAAAGGGATAAAAAAAAGTATAACCAAAATTGTATAGTCATTTAGTGAAGAGAGACATCATATCTAGATGTGAACTAGGAAAGACTTATAAAAGCAAAGATAGGGAGGATTCATAGGAGTATTTCATAGATCTGGAGCTGGAAGGTCCCCTAGGAGTATTTATTCTACTCCTCATTTTACAGACACCCGAGCAGGTTAAGTGACTTGCCCAAGTTTGCACAGGTACAGAGATATTCATATTAACTGGGACAGTAAAATAATTAAATTTGTTGACATAATATAAATCTGGCATCTTTTTGCATCCTTAAATTTTTTAATGTAATGTCCTCCTGCTACAATCATTGCTTTTCATAATGTAGTATTGAGTTCTCAAGATTTTGACATTCTCTAGTTATTCATTATGAAACCATAAATCCTACTGAGCAGTTCATTTCCCCAAGGCTGGCCTTGTTTAGAGTGCATAGATTTTTTTTTTTTTCACAACGGTTTAAATTCAGAGCTTCCAGGTCACTGAAGCATGGCTATCTTGATATCTTAGAAAAATTTCTTAACCTTTTTTGACATGTGACATGGCATAAAGTCAGTTGCAGTAATCCATCAACATTTGAAAATTCCTATAATTTTGGAACAACTCTGCTTTTCAGAGTTTATTATCTCCTTACAAGACTTGTTGAGTTTTTATGTTTTACAGTTTGATACAGATGCTCAGATCTTAGAGGCCCACCAAACTTCTCACAGTGTTTTGGTATAGCCTTGAATGGAAATAATGGGTTTTAGCAAAAACAAACAAACAAAAAACATTTGCTTTTCTCTAGAAGAAGTAGTTTTTTCTTCAAAGCAATCATTAGTAACTGTATTTTTTTTAGACTGATCTTTTGCTGTTCTTTCAGCTTTCAGAATTCTGTGTAGGAATCAGCACATTTATATATGTCAGGGACCTCTAAAGGTCTTTGCTTGTTTTCTGAAGCTTAATTAGGCTATTTTGTAGTAATAGTTGGTCAATTCTCAGTGTTTGGGGATTTTGATCAAATTTTCCCTTTGCTCAGCTTGCTCCTTTAAACACTTATATTCCTACACCAACAGCTGCCACAATATCTCTTAACAGTAATTGAAATATGCTCTTTATCCAATATTTAGAATCATAGAATTAAAAAAAAACTAAGAACAATGGAAACATATGTATGTAATATGAAATCCAGGACTCAACTGATAGAGAATTAAAATGCAGTCAGCCTCGTGTCAATAGAAGCACACATGCATGGCCATTGCAGTTACAAAATAACACCATATCAAAATTATTGCTTGTCTCAAGTAATTCATATGCCACTATAGTAAGTGTCATAAGTAGGATTTGAACCTAGGTTCTCTGACTTCAGAATCAGTTCTCCAAAAGGGGTAGATGGGAAAGAAGGCATCCCAAGAAAAAGAAACAACTTGAGCAAAGGTGGAAAGTCTTAGAGGTGGAAAAACATAGAGGATGTTAATGGAACGTAGGACAGATATAGGAGAATTGTAAGATTTAAATTTGAAAAAATATGTTAAATATATTGGACTATTTGCCATCTAAGGGACGGCATGGGGGAAAATAGAGGGATGGGAATTGGAACACAAGGTTTTGCAAGGGTTAATGTTGGAGAATTGTCCATGCATATGTTTTGAAAAATAAAAAGCTTTAATAAAAAAAAATAAAATAAAAAAGGAAAGATATGTTAAGTGCATTTTGTGGAAGACATTTAATACCAGATTGGGGAATCTGGAATTAATTCAGTAAGCCTCTAAGTTTTTCAGCAGAAGGGTGTTGTGATTGTAGTTTGCTTAAGGAAAACGTATTTAGTAGTAGACATGCAAGAAGGATTAGAGTTGAGGGGTAGAGGTGGGCAGGAGAGGTGAAGCATTCATTTCTCTTCCCCTACTATTTTTCAAAACTTTTTTTTCAGTCATATTTAATACTACCTGGTATATGTCATTTGGTCTATTGGCCATCCTTCACACACACCTTCCCACCATACTTGAGTTCATACTGTGATTGCAATGTCTTGTTTGTTCTTTGAATCCCCACTCATAAAATTACATAATTATAGCATTCTAACACCAATAAGAATCTTAGAGGTCATCTAGCCCAGACTCTTCATTTTTAGATGAGGTAAGTGAACCCAAGAGAGGTAAAAAGAGTAGTTATAAACAAAGTAACTAAAAGTCACACAGCAACTCAATTTTTTTTCAGTCATATTTAATACTACCTGGTATATGTCATTCGGTCTATTGGCCATCCTTCACACACACCTTCCCACCATACTTGAGTTCATACTGTGGTTGCAATGTCTTGTTTGTTTTTTGAATCCCCACTCATAAAATTACATAATTATAGCATTCTAACACCAATAAGAATCTTAGAGGTCATCTAGCCCAGACTCTTCATTTTTAGATGAGGTAAGTGAACCCAAGAGAAGGTAAAAGATTAGTTATAAACAAAGTAACTAAAAGTCACACAGCAACTCAATTTAAAGCCAGGCTTTAAATTCAGAGCTTCCTAATTCCAAATACAAGGCTCTTTCTGTTAGACTGGTAGCCCTTAAAACACTGCTCCTCCATGATGCTTCCCTAGATCCTTCCAGGCAAGGATGATCTTAAGTACTCTGTTTGAATCTCTCTTATGTACTAATATTTTGAATCATGTACATTTGGCTCACACTTATATGGCACTTTAAAATTTTTTTTTTTTTAATAAAGCTTTTTATTTGCAAAACATATGAGTGACTTTTCAACATTGACCTTTGCAAAAAAAAAAAA
>JAJPUD010006095.1:87999-100670 GCA_023553655.1 Myrmecobius fasciatus | reverse complement strand
TTTTGTTTTTCCAGATGAATTTTGTCGTTATTTTTTCTAGTTCAGTTAAATAATCTCTTGGGAGTTTGATTGGTATAGCACTAAATAGATAGATTAGTTTAGGTAGTATTGCCATCTTTATTATATTCGCTCGACCTATCCAAGAGCACTTGATGTTTTTCCAGTTGTTTAGATCTGACTTTATTTGTGTGGAGAGTGTTTTGTAGTTTTGCTCATATAGATCCTGACTTTCCCTTGGCAGATATATTCCCAAATATTTTATACTATCGATAGTTATTTTGAATGGAATTTCTCTTTCTATCTCTTGCTGTTGCATTTTGTTGGTGATGTATAAAAATGCTGATGATTTATGTGGATTTATTTTGTATCCTGCAACTTTGCTAAAGTTGTGGATTAATTCTAATAGTTTTTTAGTTGATTCTCTAGGGTTCTCTAAGTAGACCATCATATCATCTGCAAAGAGTGATAATTTCGTTTCCTCATGACCTACTCTAATTCCTTTAATCTCTTTTTCTTGTCTTATTGCCAAGGCTAGCATTTCTAATACAATATTGAACAGTAATGGTGATAGTGGACAACCTTGTTTCACCCCTGATCTTATTGGGAATGGTTCCAGTTTATCACCATTACATATGATGCGAGCTGATGGTTTTAAATAGATGCTACCGACTATTTTAAGGAAAAGTCCATTAATTCCTATACTCTCTAATGTTTTTAATAGGAATGGATGTTGAATTTTATCAAATGCTTTTTCTGCATCTATTGAGATTATCATATGGTTTTTGTTAGTTTGGTTATTAATATAGTCAATGATGTTAATAGTTTTCCTAATATTGAACCATCCCTGCATTCCTGGTATAAATCCTACTTGGTCATGGTGTATTATTCTAGGAATGATTTTCTGTAATCTCTTTGCTAATATTTTATTTAAGATTTTTGCATCAATATTCATTAAGGAGATTGGTCTATAATTTTCTTTCTCTGTTTTTGTTTTACCTGGTTTAGGTATCAGTACCATGTCTGTATCATAAAAAGAGTTTGGTAGGAGTCCTTCATTCCCTATTTTTTCGAATAGTTTATATAATATTGGAGTTAACTGTTCTTTAAATGTTTGGTAGAATTCACATGTAAATCCATCTGGTCCTGGGGATTTTTTCTTAGGGAGTTGATTAATGACTTGTTCTATTTCTTTTTCTGAAATGGGACTATTTAAGTAATTTATTTCCTCTTCTGTTAATCTGGGCAATCTATATTTTTGTAGATATTCCTCCATTTCACTTAGGTTATCAAATTTATTGGCATACAGTTGGGCAAAGTAACTCCTGATTATTGCTCTAATTTCCTCTTCATTGGTGGAAAGTTCTCCCTTTTCATTTTTGAGACTAACAATTTGATTTTCCTCTTTCCTTTTTCTAATTAAATTAACTAGAGGTTTATCTATTTTGTTGGTTTTTTCATAAAACCAACTTTTAGTTTTATTTATTAATTCAATAGTTTTTTTACTTTCAATTTTACTAATCTCTCCTTTTATTTTTAGGATTTCAAGTTTGGTATTTGATTGGGGGTTTTTAATTTGTTCTTTCTCTAGCTTTTTTAGTTGCAAGCCCAATTCATTGATTTTCTCTTTTTCTATTTTATGCAAATAAGCATCTAGAGATATAAAATTTCCCCTTATTACCGCTTTGGCTGTATCCCACAAATTTTGGTATGTGGTCTCATTATTGTCATTCTCTTGAATGAAATTAGTAATTGTGACTGTAATTTGCTGTTTCACCCATTCATTCTTTAGGATAAAATTATTTAGTTTCCAATTGGTTTTTGGTCTATTTTCTGCTGGCCTTATATTGCATGTGATTTTTATTCCGTCATGATCTGAAAAAAATGCATCTATTATTTCTGCCTTCCTGCATTTGATTTTGAGGTTTTTGTGTCCTAACACATGGTCAATTTTTGTATAAGTTCCATGGACTGCTGAGAAAAAAGTAAACTCCTTTCTGTCTCCATTTAATTTCCTCCAAAGATCTATCATACCTAACTTTTCTAACATTTTGTTTACCTCCTTAACTTCTTTCTTATTTATTTTGTGGTTTGATTTATCAAGTTCTGAGAGAGGGAGGTTGAGATCCCCCACTATTATAGTTTTGCTGTCTATTTCTTCTTGCATGTCTCTGAACTTTTCCTCTAGGAATTTCCATGCTATACCACTTGGTGCATATATGTTTAGTATTGATATTGCTTCATCATCTATGGTACCCTTTAGGAAGATATAATTTCCTTCTTTGTCTCTTTTAATTAAGTCTATCTTTGCTTTTACTTGGTCTGAGATCAGGATTGCTACCCCTGCTTTTTTTTGTTCACCTGAAGCATAATAGATTCTGCTCCAGCCTTTTACCTTCACCCTGTATGTATCTCTATGTTTTAGATGTGTTTCTTGTATACAACATATTGTTGGGTTCTGGTTTTTAATCCACTCTGCTATCTGCTTCTGCTTTAAGGGAGAGTTCATTCCATTCACATTCACAGTTAAAATAACTAATTCTGTATTTCCTGCCATCTTATTTACCCTAGCTTATGCTTTTCTCTTTCTTATCCCCTTTCCCTCCTCCCTAGTATTTTGCTTTTGAAAACCACTTCCCTCAAACAATCCTTCCCCTTTAGAGCCCCACCCACCCCCTTTTTCCCCCCTTTCCCTCCAGTTTCCTTATAAGTATGTCTATTATTCCCTCTGAGCCAAATCTGATGAGACGGAGATTAACCCAATTCTCATTCCCCTCCCTTTTCTCCCCTCAATCATTATAGGTTTTCTTTGCCTCTACATGAGATGTAATTTCCCTTATTTTACCTCCTTTTCTTCTTCTTCCAGTGTTATCCCTTTTCTACCTCTAATTTCTTTTTCAGTTTATCATATCATAAGATTCATAAAATCACAATAAACATATAATAATAATCATAAAATCACAGTAAACATATGATAATAATCATAAAATCACAGTAATCATATCATAATCATAATGTAATAATCAATTCATAAAATCAACCCTCATTCTATAAGTATCTATAACATAAATATAGTTCTCAAGAGTTTTTTTTTCTTGTTACCTTTTTATGTTTCTCTTGTGTTCTGTGTTTGTAGATCAAATTTTTTGTTCAGTTCTGGTCTTTTCAGTAGAAATAGGTGAAATTCTCCTATATCATTGAAAGACCATCTTCTTCCCGGCACTTTAAAATTTAAAAAAGTCTCTTGTTTTCCTATGAGATTATAAACTCCAATAGAACAGAAAGAATATCTCTTCCCAAATTTTCTTTTTCTTCCAGAATCTAGCACAGTGATCTTTAGACACAGAAGCCACTTAAAAATACTTGCTAAATATTGAACTGAAGGTGAAGTGACTAGTTAAAAGGCTCTTACAAATAGCCTTATAGTTAATAGAGGTCCTGAATTAGAGTGGTAACAGGGTAGGCGGGAAAGACACAATGAATATCCCAAAAGTAACATAGAAACCCCCAGTGGATTGTCTGAGGGGGAGATGCTTTTGGAGAAGAGAGAGGATAAGTCAGAGATATCTACAGGATGGCATCTTTCAGAAATAAGGGAAGTCAGAGGAAATAGTTTGGAGAGAGAAGCTGAGCTTAGTTTGAGATAAAGATATGTAATACTTTACAAGGAAGGAAGGAACTTTGTAAGACTGTCACCCATTTTTAAAATTCATCAGCTAGAAATAAATATTCTCCATGTACTTCTGGGTTGAGCAGCATCTGTATATCAAACCAGATGATTTTCGGCCCTTACTGGCACCAGATGTACCATATACATTTATACATGACCATCCCTTTCTATGAGAAGGGGAAGAGGATGGATTTCTAGCAGCACAAAAAGGCATATCCACAAACACGATTTAATGTGGCTTCTTTTCTGTTATGCACAATAAGATAGAAACTAGGCTGAATGAAGGTCACATACAGTAAGAACTAGTCCTCATCACTCCACCTAAATACCCCTCATTTGTCTCAACCTCTCAAGGAAAAATAAGGACTCATGAACAACAGAATGGGAAAAACGGGCAATCTGTTTCTGGCATATTAATAACCACCAAATCCAAGTCCCTTCTTAACCGAGAGCAGCAGATTATTGTATCCAAACCACTTCCCTTTCTGGTAAATAAGGGAGTAATTAATTTGAATTTTCCCCTCAAATTTTAGAATCCTAGGAAGAACTCTAGGGAGTAGCTGGAAAGGATCTTCAAAGCTCTTGTTTAAGCAGAAGAATATCTAAAGGATCTGAGGCCTCCTTGTAGTTCTCCACCCTGGAACCCATTGTAGAAAAGCTTGAAATAGGCAGCCTTTTGGATGCCGCCTGCATAGGCACATTGTGTGTATGCAGGGAATCAACTAAGATCCTGAGAGCTCTGTAGCTTTGTGGGCTTGGAGGCAGAACAATCCCAGTTGGCAGTAATGGTAGCCTCTAAGAGAAGGGACAGACTGAGGAAGAAAGGGACTCATGAAGAGCAGAAGGGAAAGCTCACACAATATGCTCCCCACATATTCAAGGGTCTTCTCTATTTTTAGCCATACAGAAGGAAAAGGAATTGAGCCAAAGGGGCCTGAACTGAAAACACCAGAATCAACTATGCCAGAATTGAATTTGATAAAGAAATCTTTGTCTCTGTAAATACTGACGCAGAATTTCATGGTGCAAGTTCTGACAAGCCAGCCCCTATGTTTTCTTCCTCACAGGATGATATTAGTCCCTGGGAGTTCCCTTTCTGAGATTTATTTATAGAAGAATCAGGGTCTTAAATGAAAATGCTATATGTGAAGATAGCTATAGCTAGCCATTTAAAAATTCATGATCATCTAGGGAGCCAAATTTGGTATGCAAATGAAATCCCACTGGGCAGGGACTAGGCTTAATTAATGTGCTGAACAGTGCTGAGCCATTGTTGGTATTTTATAAATGCCACATAATTAATGAGTGCACATGCAGTCCATGAACCCTTTCAGTTCCACTAAGAAGCTAAGTGGCTTTTCAAGGGCTCACTAAGGGATTCAACTGTGCTCCGTGAAAACTGCAGATGTAGAATTGAACTTGTGGAGAGGGAACCACTTCTTTTTTCTTTAAGAACCATTGTAACTCTTGCTGGTAGATAGACATCATTCTCCTTCATCTTATCTATTTCCCCTTCCCACCAGGGCCAACTTCAAAGCATGAGGTGCCAGGAAAGCCCCTGATTCTGCCTTTTCACTGCCCCAATTACCCACTTCAACTTTTAGCCAAATTTGAAATTCCTCTAATAAGGGATAATATCTTTTATTTTGTAATTATAGATGAAATGGAAAATGGAAAAACTCTCAAAAGAGAGAAAAGAGTGACTTGGAGTTATAGAATCATTAGCCCCTATCAAGGCCTACATGCTAGGGGAGATACAAAGCTAAATAAGAAAGAGCTCCTGCCCTTGTGGGCCTGAGAAATAGATGGAATTTTAGCTTTGGGATCAAGCTTAGAGATTATCTCCTCATTTTTAAAATGAGAAAATAAACAATCCTACCTTAAGTCTCCAGCTTAAATGACTTGCTTTAGGTCACAGAGTTAATATTGGAACCATAATGCAAATTCCACCTCCTGACTCCTAATTCTGGTAGGAGCTTCACAGATAATGCCAAAAATGTAAAAAGACTCTTGCAAATGACAAGGTGATTGGTTTTGTGGCAGGAATATAAAAAAACCCATATAAATCACCAGAATTTCTATATATTACCAGCAAAACCCAACAGGAAGAGAAAAAAATAAAATTCTATTTAAAATAGTTGCAGACAGTATAAAATATTTGGGAGTCTACCTGCTAAGAAATATACAGGAACTACATGAAAATAATTAGAAAACAGTTTTCATACAAGTAAAGACAAATAACTAGAGAAATTTTAATTTGCTTATGGGATAGGCTGAGCCAAAATAATGAAAATCATAATTTTGCTTAAATTAATTATTCAGTGTCATACCAATCAATACCAAAGAATTATTTTGTAGAGCTAGAAAAAATGATAACATAATTCATCTGGAAGAACAAAAGGTCAAGAATATTAAGGTAACAAATGAAAAAATAAAATAAAACAAAGGAAGGCAGCCTAGACTTACCAGATTTCCAGCTACTATAAAAGGATAATCATGAAAAAAAAAAATAGCTGGTACTAGCTAAAAAATAGACTGGTGCATCAGTGGAATAGATTACGTACACAATACACAATAGTAAATGACTATAATAATCTAGTGTTTAAGCAACTCCAAGATCCAAGCTTTGGGGGCAACAAACTCACTATTTAACAAAACTGCTGGGAAAACTGGAAAGTAATTTAGAAGAAACTATACCTGGAATACGATTTCTCACTCCTTACACCAAGATAATGTCAAAATGGTTGCATGATTTAGACAGTAAGGAAACAAGTATAAGCAAATTAGGGGAGCATGGGAAAAGTCTATCAGATCTAGAGATAACAAGAGAGTTCATGATGAAACAAGATATAGAGAAGATTATGAGAGGTAAAATGGATAATTTTGATTACATGATTGGGAGATATGAGACATGGCATTTAGGCCTGAATTTCCTCCTAACTAGCTTTTTAATTTAATCTCTGGTCTTCAGTTTTCTCATCTCTAAAATGAATAAAGCATATAATTATTTATTTAATGCTTGATGGGATCTGAGACATTATTGAGTCTAACCCATTTTATACATGAGGAAATTGAGACCCAGAGAAGTGCAGTGATATGCCCAGAGTCACATAGCTAGCAAGAATTTGAACTATTTGAACCCTGATCTTCCTGACTCTAATTCCATCACTATATCCATTAAAACATGCTGCCAGCTGTAAAGTCACTGAATTTCTGAGTCTTAATATATTCATTTATAAAATGACTGGCCTGCAAGATCCCTTCAGGTTCCTGATCTATGATCTTATAATCCAGGATATATATTCAAATTAAAGTATAAATCACTGAGAGTGGATCCTTTCCATAGAACAAGTTTTCTTAGCAAGAAAAGACTAGGAAGAGAGGGGTCCTTGACAGTTTCAGCATAACAGAAAGGCTCACACATATGTATTTCTTTTCTGATTTTGCTAAGGGCTATTCTTGATATTTTCCCCCTGCATGTTTATCATTGTATTTCTCTAAGTTGTTCTCCCTACCCCATCCTCTCATGCCAAGTTCAAATCCATGTCACCAGGAATGTACTGGTAAAAGTTTAATAACTGCATCTTGGGGAGGGGGAGAGAATATAAGCAGAATACACTTTCGAGTTGAATCTGCATTATTAACATGTTCTTTACTCCTTTTGATATCTAGACAATCAACAAAATAATAAATTAAATCCTGGTTTGTAGCTTTTGCCAACTTTCAAGGTATAAAACAAAACAATAATTGGCTCTCAAAATCCCAGTCTGAATTGGCTCCAGCATATCATCGTTTCACAATATTAATTGTAGCTGATTGATTTGGTACCTCTTTTACAATGCCTTATAAGAAGTGTTTGGAGAGTGCAACCATATCATCATTCCCTTTCACAGAGTAAGGGGGCAACAATAGATAAGGGCTACATCAAATTCATGGGATTATAGCTTTGGAGAACAAAATCACCACTTCTTTGTCTGTCCCTTTGACTCACCTGGCACTCTATTCTCTGTTATTTGTAAATATAAAACTTTCTTTTGATCTGTCATTAGTTACACCAATTTGTTCATTCAATCCTTCATTCATATATGATTTCTGCCATTACTCATTCCTGAGATCTATATCACCATATTCTTCAAAGCACTCCTGCCATCTTTGATTCTGGAAAAACATTTCTGAAACGTTTGATCTAGTTGCTGACTAGTTACTTGAAACTTAATAAAAACTGAATTTAAAATCCTTCCCCAGGCCTGATTCTGGGACAGTCCTGCCTGAGTATTATTAGTGCTACCTATAAAAATCATTCATATTGTGTGGCAGAAAGTGAGTCCCATGATGAAATCCTTGGCAAAACACACACTGAATTTTTCAGAAGTTGCAAAATTTTGCATTCTTAAGTGTCATGGTAATATTTTTAAGGATTTAGAGCTACAAGAGATCTTAGAGATGATCTATTTTCATTTTATAAATGAGGACAATGAGTGCTAGTCAGGTAAAGTGATTTGCCTAAAGTTATACATTTAGTAAGTGGAAAAGGCAAGACTTGCATTCAGGGATAAATTTATATTTTTTTCTACAGTGATTCTTTAGAAAATTTTTCTTTACTTTTTTAGACTATTTTTCTTTTTCTTTCTTTTCTTCAGCTGTCTACATAAAGGCATTTTGCTATTCTTTTCCATCCTTAAGTTATTAAAGGGTATCATATGACTGATAGCATAGGAAGTAAAGACAGAGTTGGCCTAGGAGTTAGGAAGATCTGTGTTGAAGTCTTGCCTGTGACATATACTGACTGTGTGACCCTTGACAAGTCACTTAAGTCCCCAGACAGTTTTCTAAAACTATAAATTTTAGAGTAGGTACAAGTCTTCAGTGGCAGGAGCTATTTCTGTAGAAATTCACTATGCTAATGAAATCAAATAAAATAATAGTATGCTCATTGTAAAAAGCAAACAAACAACACTGACTTGGTCCCTTCCTGGAAGAAGCTTACAAACTAAAATAGATACATTGACATGACCACATTTAAAATACACCATCCTTCCCAAGGGAAAAAGAGCTTGATTTATTGTTTTGTTGATTGTTTAGATATAAGAAAATAATGGAGAAAATAGCAGAGTAGTGACAATTAACTTTAAAAATGTATACTGAATGTATTTTTTTTAAATTTCTTTGTTGAAATTCATCAGCTACCAAGCCTAAAATTCTCTGATTCTATAAAGTATTATTACTGGTCCATCATAAATACAACATACTTTGCATTCTTTTTCCACATTCTCTCTTTTCAGTTTCACTATTGAATAATAAAGTATATTTTTGTGGGAGCTGGTCAGAGTTAGAGGAAAAGACTATGACCATGGAGTAGGGCAGATTAATTGATCTACATGGATATGCATGCCTTGGTACTAGCCTAATTAGCATCCTGGTCTCAATAACTTAAGTTTAAGCATGTAGATAGTGGGAGGGAGGAAAAATATATACCTCGTTAATCAGTTGACAAAAAGTTATTAAACTACTGCTATGTCCCAGGCACTATGTAAGGCATTGTAAGGGATACAAAGAAAGGGGAGAAAAATCAGTTCCTACACTCAATAGTGTGCATTCTAATGGGTGACATGATATGTAAATACATGACCACAAAATAAACAGAGAAGATGCAAGGTAATCTGAAAAGCAAAGGGGGGATTGGGAAAGGCTTCCTATAATAGATAATATTTGCTCCATTTTAACGGAAATTGGGGGAGCCAGGAGGCAGAGGTGAGGAGACAGAGCATGCTGGGCATGGGGACAATGGGAAATGAAATGTTATATTCAAGGACTACAAGTAGACCAGTGCTGCTGTAGTGTGTGAAGAAGTGTAATATGTATGAAGGGCTATAGATTCTTTTTTTATTAAAACTTTTTATTTGCAAAACTTATAATTCTTCAATATTGACCCTTACAGAGCTTTCTGTTACAAATTTCCTCCCCTAGTCCCTACCCCTCCCCTAGATGGCAGGAAGTCCACTACATGTTAATTTTGTTAAAATACTTGACAAGTCGAATATATGTATAAATATTTCCACACTTATCATTGTTGTGCAAAAAAAGTCATATCTACAAGAAAAAAAATCAGAGAAAGGAAACACAAAGCAAGCAAACATCAATCGAGAGCATGAAAATGATATGTTGTGTTCCACATTACACACCCCTCTCTCTGGGTGTATATGGCTTTCTTTACTGAACAATTGGAAGTGGTTTGAAGCATTTCATTGTTGAAGAGAGCCATGTCCATCAGAATTGATCATCATATAGTATTGTTGTTGCCGTGTATAATGATCTCCTGGTTCTGCTGATTTCACTCAGCATCAGTTCATGCAAGTCTCTCCAGGTCTCTCTGAAATCGTCCTGCTGGTCGTTTCTTACAGAGCAATAATATTCCATAACATTCACATACCATACATAATTTATTCAGCCACTCCCCAATTGATGGGCATCCATTCAGTTTCCAGTTTCTTGCCACTACAAAAAGGACTGCCGCAAACATTCTTGCACATGTGAGAGGGCTATAGATTCTTAAGAGAGTACTTTATATCTCTCCCTTGAGATAAAAAGTGAGCTGCACGGGTAAGGGTGTGTGTGTGTGTGTGTGTGTGTGTGTGTGTGTGTGTGTGTGTGTGTCTAATATAATTGACTCTCACTTCAGAAAATTCACCTGCAAGTGAGAGGGGATGGATTGGAGTGGAAAGTGACTTGGAGCTAGTGATAAGTTGGAAGGCTATTTCAGTAGACTAAGTGAGAGATGATGAGGGCCTGAACTAGGATTAGGGTTATATAAGTGGAGAGAAAATGATGTGTTTGAGAAATGCTGTGAAGGTAGGAATGAAAAGATTTTTAAATGGTTTGTACATGTGGGGTGAGTAGGAATGAGGTATCAAGAATGACATTGAGTTTGTCAGCCTAGGTCACTGGGAGGAGGATGGTATCCTTGACAGTAATAGGGAAATTCAAAAGAGAGAAGAGTTTTGGGAAAAACATTATGAGTTCTTTCAGGAGGGGTCTGTTAAATTTAAGATAGTTATAGGACATCTATTTCAGATGCAGGCAAGGCAGCTGAAGATGCATACCTATAATTCAGTGTTGTTGCATGACTAGAAATAGAGATCTGGCAGTCTTTTGCACAGGGAAGATAATTAAATTCATGGGAGGTGATGAAAACACAAATATAGTGTAGAGCAAACAAAAGAGAGGGTTCAGGACAGACGTATGGAATATACTTATGAGCAGCCATTTGTCTTTTGCCCAGATTGGGCAAGACTAAAACTAGAAGACAACACTGAAATGTGTCCATTTTGTGGTTTGAAGCAAGCTTTGGAAAAAAGGTTTGGTGAAGAATACGATTCAGATCATTGTTTCATAGTCTGATCCAGAAAAACTTGTGGATCCTTAAGACCCTTTCAATAGGTCCATGAGGTCAAAGCTATTTTCCTAATAATAATAAGAAAACATTACATATATTTTACCCACATTAAAAAAGCTCTTTGGGTTTTCAGTAATTTCAAGACAGTAAAAGAATTCTGAGACCAAACGTTTGAAGACTGCTAATTTAAATTATAGGCTAACAAGATCCTTTGGGACTTTCTGATATTTAATTCATCTAGCAAGTCAACTTAGTACAGTAGTACAGTACAAAAAGAGGGATTGATTTAGATTCCATAGAACTAGGTCTGAATTTTGGCTCTTACATTTGCTGTATTTGCCTAGAAACAAGTCATTTAATCTCTCAGATCCTCAGTTTCTTCATCTACTAAATGAGGAGAATAACAGTGCTTACTACATGAGGTTGTTGCAAGGATCAAATGAGAGAAATGCATATGAAATGCTTTGCTAACTTTAAAGAGCTGTACAAATGCCAGCTTTTATTTTTCTTTTATTCCAACCAGAGAAATTAAATTTTGTCCCAATTCTGACCAAACAATTTTGGAGTGAGGATAATAAATGGTTATTGACTGAACGAAGAAGCCCTTCTCTCATTTGGTGGTTCAGTATAGTACTACAACTCCTTCCATTAGTATTAGATGTGTTTTTAATGAAGGACTCAGTATGAGCTCATTGTAGCCTTAGACTGGAGTAATAGACATATTAGTTTTTCTTTTCTGCATGAGGACTGCCTGGGTAACCCTGCTTCCTTTGCCTCCAGGATCATTCCAATCTTTCTTATACATCGACCTAAGAATAACATCCCATATGCCACAGTGGAGGAAGAGCTGATCGGGGAGTTTGTGAAGTATTCCATCAGGGATGGGAAGGAAATCAACTTTCTGAGAAGAGACTCAGAAGCTGGTCAGAAGTGCTGCACTTTTCAACACTGGGTGTATCAGAAAACAAGTGGCAGTCTGCTTGTGACTGATATGCAAGGTAAGAACCAGCTCCTGCTGTCCCCATGGGATGTGCCTGGGGACTAAATGAGCAAATGAGAAAGAGAGCTCCCTCTTGATTAACCAGAGCAGATAGTTCTTTGGGGAAGGAAAGGAATACCTGTTTGTTGTTTCATTGGTGATCGTAAGTAATTTGACCAGAGGATGACTGGGGGAAGGGAAAGAACACAAAACCTAAGGTTTTTTAATTTTTTTTTTACCTCATTTTTGAAGTGGGAGGGACCTTAGAGATCATCAGTTCCAACTCAATTCATTTTTTAATTAAGAAAATTGAAGCCCAAGGAACTTGAATAATATGCATGAGGTCATAAAAATAGCAAGTGGCAGAGTTAGGATTTGAACTTAAGTCAATTGATTCAAATCTCATTCTTTTTCTATCATATCATGCAGCTTCAATCTACCTATGTGGAGCTTTTAAAAATAAACATTTCTTTTTTTAAACTTAAAAAAGTTTAAAACAAATGGCCAAGAAAGAAGTATAGAATAAATTACAATTTTCCCCTGCTAAATAGAATAATTGATTACTCTAGATAAGGGGTTCTTAACGTGTGTGTGTGTGTGTGTGTGTGTGTGTGTGTGTGTGTGTGTGTGTG
>JAJPUD010006095.1:73639-87989 GCA_023553655.1 Myrmecobius fasciatus | reverse complement strand
GTGTGTGTGTGTGTGTGTGTGTGTGTGTGTGTGTGTGTGTGTGTGTGGTGGGCCCTTTTACCAGGATGATGGAGGTATTAGGCCCCTTTGCAAATTAAGAGTCTTAAATGAATTAAATTAAATACAAAGGAAACCAATTTTATATAGAAATAAATATATATGCTTTTCTTTAAGTAAACCAAATACTACATGTGAAAATCAGAATTATCATTAAAGAAGTGATTATGTATTTTACAGAAGGTTGCCTTCTTTAACAGGAGTCACAACCAGGACTCCTTTAAACTGCAAGCTTCCCTAATGCATTTAAAAGAATTTCCAGTTTATTTATAGCTTTTCAGAAACACGAGGTATAAGATACACCTATAGAATTTTTTTTTGCTCTACTGCATAAATAAAACTCAATAATGATGCTGTTGACATATAAGAAGTCTATTTTTCCTTCCAATTAAGGAGTAAAATTCATTTCAAGTTTGTTCCATTATCTCCTGTTGTGCTGAGTACTCCTATATTTTTTATCCTTCTTCCAAGATATAACTCTTCATGTAGAATTTCCTCTCTTTCTTGACTCATCCCTGACCCCTCTCCCCCAATATCTGTCCCTAGGTAGAGGCTGAGAATACTTTCTCTTTCCTAGGACCCCAAGAGGCCAATATATTGAAGGTAGTTATGTGCTTTTATTCTTAGGAGAGATATCAGGCTGTAGAAACATCTTCCTTTATGAACCTAGGTAGCTTTCTATCCTAATTAGCCTTTGGTTGTGCAATCATTGATGTTCCTTCCCCTCCTCTTCCTCTTTGGTGTTAATTTTACATTAAATATGAAGTTATAGCCTGGAGATGTCTGAATATTCGTTTCTTTGAAATTAACAATAAATAACCATAATACAACATTACATTCCCGATATAAAATAAAATGTCAGTTAATATACCAGTGAGGTGTTTCATAAGAGTGTTTCTTTACTCAACCCTGCCAGGAAATATGCTCTTTTTTTTTAAACTGTTGGCTGCATAGTTGCACATGATAATTCTATCCATGTTCCAAACAAATCTCATGCTCCTTCCTGCTTACTGGCCTTTTTGTGTCATTGACCCAACCTTTTAACAGACTACAGAAACTTTCTCAGAGTAATGTGTTTAAATAATCAGAGGAAATGCTAGATTTCAGATAGAAATGAATGAAAACAAAGAATTAATTTTTTTCTAACCAAAGTTCATAGATCCTGAGAAATCTGTCCATGGCAGATAACAAATTCTCATTTTACACAATTCAGTGGTCCAGAGAGTAATAATAATTGGGCAACAAAAAAACTAGATTACAGATGGTGAATTCAAAGCAGTCATCTTAGCAAGTGAAATAACCAAGTCAGGCCTGGTGAAAAATACTGTCTCAGTTGTCATTGTGATGAGTAGACTATGTCTTCATGTACTAGTCAGTCTGTGCAGCTCTCACACACAAGAGCAGCCAAAACAACCATTCTATCTCCGAGATGCTCCAGTTACTGATGCTGTGAAAGACAAGTACAAAGTCAGACAGTGCTGTGATGAATGAGGCAGGATCAACTAACTCATGACATCTATTCTTATAAACTAAAATGGTAACCACTGGCCTAGACCATAAAGAGCAACTCACTTACAATGTATATACTGAAAACAGCTGGGAGCAAATCTCCAGGATTATGAGCTAGAAAGATTTTAAATTAAATTTGGACTCTGTATAAGGGAACAAAAGACTATTGTTCTCTCCTGCATTGTGGCAGATCTGAAAAATCTGGCTTCTTACTTCTTCATCTCTTAATCTTTATATTTTTCCTATTAAAATGTTTTTCTTGAGCAAAGTTATGGAGACAACATATTCTGACCAAGATGTATGTGCCAGTTTTTGGTTAGGAGTAGAGGGAGGAAGAAGACAACAGTAGAGGTCAGTAGTGTTTGAATGATCTTCAATACAGGACCATTGCACATCTCAACAGAATGGAAAATGAAATCAGTTCGTTTCAGTCCAACAAATATTAAGTGTAGGCACTTTTGTACTGCATGCAAAGATCCTTAAATGTGGAAGGTGAGAGACATTGTGGTATGGTAGATGAAGAGTTGACTCAGAGTCAGAAAGATTTTGATCCTGCCTCTGACACATCCTGGCTATGTGTTCTTGGCAAATCACTCAGACAATCCTTGAAGACTAAAAATTACAGAATACTATATATGTGCATTAGTAAAGGAACTTTCTTCATCAGGAATTTATTATCCTGAAGAAATCACAAGTCTAGACCAAACCAAAGCAAAGCACACAAAAACCAAACAAATATGTTAAGGCCTCTGATAGACTCTGGGGATACAAAAAGACCCAAACTATCCCTGTCCTTAGGAAGCTTACATTCTGCATGTACAAAAATAAGTAAATACAAAAATCAACAAGACATTAAATTACAGGACATTTGCCAATCCTAGGCCAGGAAAAACTTACCATCTAGGCCATCTCTAAGTACACGATGCTTTCTCTGATTTTGAATTTTGCTTTGCAGGGATGTGTAAACATACACTTTATGCTTTCAACTACACATGAGCCCATGCTTTTAGTTCTTAGGTCTGAGTTATCATATTTTTACTGAGTCTTAGAAAATACTTTTTTCTAAGAGCATAGATTTACTGACCCTAATAGAGTGAAAGACTTAGAAATGAAGGCAGGGAATTGAGCTTGAATAGTAGTAGATGAAGGAGAGATTGTGGCCTAGGAGCTGGAGAGCCATAATGGGAACCTGCATTCATGCCTTGCCTCTGACTGGCACATACTAGCAGGGTGACCCTAGACAAGTCATTTAATTTCTCAGTGCCTCAGAAAACTAAGACTGTTAATTACAGAGCAGATTCTGATCTTCAATGATGAGAGTTTTTCCCTCGGAGTTTCCCACTCTAATCAATTCCCCTCTTCCCTCAAAAATGTACATATCTAACTACCACTAGTAAAGTTTCAAGATGCTATCATCAACAGATCTCAAAGATATAAATACCAGGGAAACCAGTCACTTAAAAGTAAATTAAGCATATCCCTTCACCAGCCATTCCACTGGGGTACAGTAAAAAGAACACTGACTTTTGAGTCCAAGGATCTAAATTCAAATCCCATTTACTTATATTACTTGCTTACTTGGACAAGTAATTTTACTACCCTGCACCTCAGTTTCCTTATCTGTAAACTAAGGGAAGTGGACTGTATGAATTGTGAGGTCTCTTTCAGCTCTAAATATTTGAAATGACTGCTATGTCAAATCTATCTTGATGATTTCATATTATAATTAAAAAATTACACTGTAAAGACTTTTAAAAACTATTGTTGAATTGCAGTCATTAATAAAGAGAACTTTTTTCTTGTTGTTTCTTTTTTGTTTTTTTTTAAACACATTTCATTTTTTCCCCTAACCTATCAGTGACATCTGTTAATGAGGGAAGGGAACAGGGAGCAATTGCTTGGTTTCAAAGCCCTTTTCCCAAATGATTAGGAGAGAAAGAAAGTTAAGCAATTCTAGAAAATGGATTTGTGATTTTAAAATACCTTTCCCATGCACCATTAAGCAAAATCTTCCAGGAGAGTTATTTTAATTTTTATTTTTTCTAATAGACCCAGTTATCCAAGCCCCATGGTGTGTTTCCATGTGTGTCTTGGTAGTTAACAGTGTCAGAAGAGAGAGATGAATTAGTTCCCCACTGTGGAAAACACTTTAAAAACTGCTCATTGCCTTCCACAAAAGTGCCATTTCTAATTTAGGCTTGCAGGTTCGAAGTAGAAAAACAGAGCTCAGAGCTTCTGTCTGAGTGACCAGACTGAAAGAAAAATGTCCCAGGCTGTTTGCTGGACTCCACAAAGGCCCTGCTACTTCTGAGCTTTGGTGTTCAGTGTGCTTTGTACCTGATGGGGTTCAGGGAAATAAAGATATGTTCCTCTCTCTGCCCTTGTCTCTTTCACCCCCAAAGTTTGTATGCATTTTGTATTTCTTTATGGGTATAAATCTTTACCCAATAGAATGGAAGATCTGAGGAGCAAGGTTTCTTTCATTTTTGTCTTTCTATCCTTGCTTGGCCCATATTGCCACCTAGCATGTGCTTTTGATTGATGGGGGGCTGGAGGAACACCAGAGGCAGTCAGAAAGTCTTTTCCCAAGAGAACAAAGGGACAAACGTCATTAGAACAGGGTCAGATACCAGGTATTACAGTCTTTCTTTCCAGAACTGTGATGTAGGCAAGGGGCAGACACCAAACATCAGGCAGGACCAGCAGAGTGGCTGGTGTTGAGCCTGGCACATCTTGTGCTCTTTGCATCCTTACCAAAGGTCAAACAGCAGATTTTCCAGGATTTTAGCTGGAGATCATGGTGGGTTAGAATACAGGAACTGAGAAGAGAGTTCAAAATACTGTGCTTGATCAAGTCAAGGAGACCCAAGAAAGGCACTTGGGAAATAATATTCAATGATTAAGAAAAGAGAGATACTATGCGGCACTTCCCTCCCTAGTGTGACTCCCATAGCATTCAAGCAATATGAGGGGAACTAGATCTCTCATCCTTTACTGCAACAAGACAGGGGTAGGGAGGCACCCCCTTGGCAGGGGGATAATTAGAGTACTTTGCAGGGAAAGGGACTTCCTGCTCATTCCATTCTCATCCTTTGACAGAGCTGGCGCTTGGTACCTGACTGAAGGAATGCCTTAACTTTCTTCACCATGGAGGCTGTTTCTGTGTGCCTCCCAGAATCTTCTGCCATCTAAGAGTTTCCCTTTTCAATATTTAATTGGACTCAATCCTTTTAGCAAGAGCCAAAGAGCTCCATATGCATCTCCTTGGAGAGAGCTCCTGGGAAAAGGGTGGATGAATTCAACTGCATGTAACTAGAAGAACCAAAGGGAGCCCCCGACAGGCAATGTTGCACAAGGGGCAACTCAGACCTGGAATGCCATTTCTCAGGGCTGTGAAAGGCCCTCCATTGTAAGGGCATTCATGCCACAGTGATTTATTTACAAAGACATGAATCCACTGTCTTTCTCCGGATATGCAGCTTACAGTTCCTCATTACTGCTGTGTCAAAGGCCTGGCACTCCTATTATCATTCACTTACAGTCAGTGCATTTCTGAAAGGCAACAGTCACCATCCCAGAGAAAGCAACCTCAAGCAGAGGAAATCAGAGTGGAAAATGAGCTCCCTAACGCAGGAAGGGAAATGACTAGTGATTAGAAGCATCAGAGTGCCCATCAGCAGTGCATTGCTGATTTCTGAGAAACTCATGGTATCTCAGACCTTATCTTTCCTTTCTTTTCCTGTAGGTGTAGGAATGAAATTAACTGACGTTGGCATAGCAACACTGGCGAAAGGGTGAGTGGAAAAATAAATCCAACAGCGCATGCTTTTGCATTGTATTTCCAACACCTCACTAGGCAAACACTCTAGAGACGGGCGTGTGTAATGCTGGCTTCTTGTCCTAACTTAGAAAGACAAATATTCTTGGTATGATTTCCATCAATTGTTTATTGGAAATGAAACTTACATAAAACACATTTGTTGTCTACTTTTAAAAGAATGTATATATATTAAAACCTAAAAGCTTTATCTTGAAATAAATAAAGGTACCATTGTTTTTTTCTTTTTACAGGCACACTTTGGCTTTCTAAGATTTCTTTTTTTAGCATTGCTAAAGTTTAGCACTATCTCCAAAGTAGAAAAAAGAGTTGATTTAAGAAATATTTCCCTTTGTAATCAAGTAAGCTCAATGAATTTAGTTTATAGCTGACAATATTAAGAAAATGGGGGTTTTTATAGCTGTGAAAAAATTAATCAGTCCTCTTTTCCATCTCCTACCTTCTACCACTAATCTTTCAATAGAGAATGCTATTTTGCTCTGCCAGAAAGAAAGATAAAAAGAGTGGTCTTGTATGTGTGAAAGAGGGAAGGAAAAGAGAAGAGGGAGGAGGGGGGGAAGGTTACTTCCTATCTGCTCCAAAATATTTCTGAATTTGAGATTGATGGGTAGCTGGTATTTTTTGGCTACAAGGTTCTATCTGGCCATGGTGGATGATGAGAACATAAAGATAAGCTTGAAAGAGAATAAAAAAGGGAATACTTTTTCCTTTTAATATCAATCAACCTGTATTTCTTTAGAATCTGTGGAAATAGTAGTGTTGCATCAATTCTATTTGGATTTTTGACTATAACTTAGATTGGGCATTCTCTCTCTTTTTCTCCCCTCTTTCCCCCCCCCCAAGAAAAAATCCTGCAAAGTTTTCTTCAGGAAAAAAAACACTAGACTGGACAGCACCATGTATTTTTTGGCTCCATATTATGATCATTGTAACCTTTGTAGTCAGGCGTTATAATGCACAGTACTAAAGGATTGGGGTGGGGAGGAAGGCATTCCTTGTGCCGAAATGCACATCTCTGCCTTTTTAGAACAGTCTTTGTCCTGAGATCAGAGTAGGAAAATAGAAAGCCACAGGAACACAGACTAACAAATCCTTTACATTTTTCTTAACCTCTTCAGTATTAAGACAAAACCAAAAACAAACATAAAACCCCAAACCAAATGCTGCAATGCTTTGGGACAGTACTTAATCATTTAGCAGCTGTTTTAGAAATATGAAATATAGCTCTGAAGAATGCAGACCCTTGAAGAGCCTGAATCACTCATTCATCTCTTCCTTTCCATTCCCCCTTCAATTTAATGACATCCCAATCCTTTGGTTTTGTGTGAAGACTGGACAGGGATGGCAGTCTAAGAACCATTACAGATAGTGGTTACACAACAATATAAAGGTTTGCTTGTGTCCCCAGGTTTTTTGATTGTGTACCCCCATAAATTAAAATGAGATACTGATGGGATATATCTCAGCATTTCTCCAATGACATCCAAAAGCATCAGGATAGGGTTATAACAGCCCTAAAAAACTAATGCCTGACTCTGAAGAAGGTTGGGAGCTTGTGGAGTGGAGGGAGGGTGGTAGGTAGGGACAGAATTGAGTTATAATGAGTGAAGGACAGGTGTGATTCTGTTGAAAACAAATCCCCAGATTGGCTGTGTGTGAAGCCTGGCATACAACTCAAATTCCCACTTTCTGATTGGCTGATCATAACCCCTTTTTGCTTTTTCCTCTATTGTACAAAATGAGATCAAAAGGGAGATACTGAACTGAGGAGAAATGTGGTCAGATTTTATAGAGAATACTGGAGGTGAAAGGGACCTTAGAATTTATCTGGCCTAACCAGTCAGATAAACCCCTGCAGATAAAGAAAGAGAGGTGATTTGTCTAAAATCACAGTAGAAAGACCATCTAAAATCCAATTCTAATTCCCAGTCCCATAGAAGTTGTCAGAGAAACAAAAAACTAATCATCAAGTCTGTAGTAGAAATTTGTTATGAAGTGAGTCTCTTGGAACCCCAAGTAGGAAAACAAAACAAAAGGACAGATTAAAGGAGTTTTAAATTTGATTCTGGGATTGACAGGAAGGGAGAAATGGTAAGAGGAAAAAAAAAACAGGGAAACAAAGGGAAAATAAAAAAGGAGAAAAGAATGTGGTATAACAAGGATCAAACTGAAAAAAAAAAGGTGAATGAAGCAATGTCAGAAGACAAGGTATACATATTAATTCATCTTCACAAGGATTCACCATCACCTTTGCTCACACCAAGGAGTGCAGCCTTAGTTCACTTTTAGCAAATGGGGTAGAGTTGGATACTTATAAGCCAGGATGACTGATGGAGTTGAGCACAGAAGTGGGTTTGCTTTTTTTTCATAACTGATTCCAGTGACTTGGAGGGGGGAGAATTGATTTCTTGGTTTTTGTTTTTGCTTTTGTTTTTTTTCCCTGAGGCAATTGGGGTTAAGTGACTTGCCCAGGGTCACACAGCTAGGAAGTGTTAAGTGTTTGAGACCAAATTTGAACTCAGGTCCTCCTGACTTCAGGGCTGGTGCTCTATCCACTGCACCACCTAGCTGTCCGAGAGTTGATTTCTTACTCATTTTAGAGGGGGCTTGTTCAAATCTTGACTCTAGAGCATGCCTAGATTTTTTCCATTCAGCCAACCTACTTCTCATTTCTCTCACATACAACCTACATTAGAGAAGAGGTTTCATAATGCCTTGTGAAGCCATACTACAAGAATACCCCAACTTCTCACAATGCAGCTTGTATTGTGCTCATGGCTTAATTAAGCTAATTGATTCCAGAGATAGTGACTTGGAGGTAAATTGTTATTCCTGAGCTTCCTAAAAGAAGATGGGGCAAGTATCATGAATTTTTCATTTGTTTGATGATATAACCCACTCCCTCTACTCTTAAAACAGAAATATGTGATGTTTCTTTTGGGATATAGAAGAAATTATCATGCTTGAGAGCATGTCATATATAAAATATGTATTTGTGCTTGTATCTGTGTATGTATGTATGTACACATCCCAACACCATTAATCTTTTGGCAAAGGTAAAAGAAAAGTTCTAAGTGGTTAGTCACAAACTAACAAATTGAATTGTCTTGACATCTATTTAAGTCATTGACTTTTTGTCAGCTGCTCCCTGTTAGAAAAATTCAATCTGCTGGCTCTAGTGCTATATCTCTCTTTTTTTTTTCTGATTGAAAATTCCTCAGCCAATAAGAAATGCTCTGAAGAGTATGCTTTCTGAGAGAGAAAAGCAGATAGTTCCATAGAGGGTGCTTGGAATCATGCAAATAATAGTTCCCTTCAAACAAGCCAGCAAAAACAACGGTAATCACCACTGAAAAGGGTGTGTAAAAGTACTGTGACTTTTAATTTATTTTCTATTGATCCTGTAGAAAAGAAACAAAGAAGGACAGATCCAAATAAATCTCTTGATCTATTATCCATGCTGCAGATGAAGTTAAAAATTCAGCCAGCAGAGGGAACCATAGTCAACAATTTAATAGTAATTTTTTTTTTAAATGTACATTCCCCATCTCTAGATTTAACTAGAACAAAGAGAAGTATGTTGAATAGGGTTCTCTCTCACTCAGAAATGCTGAGCCAAAAAAAGACAGAGACAAGAGCAAAAAAGAATACTCCTTCTTTTGGATAGTTGCCGAAACCAGCTGAGCCAATTCTTGCTTTCCTATCCCCAGACATTATGGCGATAAATGATAAATGATTCATGGCATTTGTCAGAGATGTAAAAATTAAACTCCTAAGACACTGGGTGCTGAGTAACAGATGGGTCCCTAATGTGAGGAGATGGAGGCGCCCATGCTCTGAAGTTACAGAAGTAGGGTTCAGTGGGTTCCCTTGAGAAAGCCAGCACTGGCACAGTCTCCCCCCCCCAAGCCCAGTACTACAAACCATCATAATAATAGAATGACTCGAATTAGGTTTGCAGTTGCTGCCAAGCTCGAGTTCCTTTCATCGTTCTGCCTTTGCAGAACAAATGTTGCATTCTGGACCTACCAAGGCAAGTGGCACTGCCTGAGCCTCAGAAGTGACAATGGCAAACAAAGAGGAGGTGGGGGAGGCTAGGGATGCACTTTGGTACTGATGGCACATTCAGAGGTCTACTACTGGGCCAGTAGGTGAAGCACTGAAATTAATTTGTTAGGTGCAGGAAACTAGTTCCAATGATCAGAAAAGATCTGCAATGGGACTAATTGTTCTTTCCTGGAGTCAGAATACTCCCTCCAGGGCCATATGAAGAGGAAACAGAATGAGGTTCTGGAACTGTACTCCCTGATCTTTGTCCCTCCTCAGACTCCAGGAGGTTGAGCGGTGCTCCTAACAATTGGGCACTGCCTGGCAGCTGTTGGGTAGCTCAGGATTGCTGTAGGCAGGCGTAACCCAATAACATAGTGATTTAGTGAATTTATAATTTAGTGAATAGTGATTTAGAATACACACCACTGCTACAAAATAGCCACTTTAAGAACCAGAAATCCTTAGCCATTAGCTTTTCTGAAAAGACCCTACTGGTCTTGGTATTAGGAAGTCCTGGCTTCAGAACCTGCCCCCATCACTTGCTGCCTGTGGGATGGTAGACTCAAGTTGTTGTTGTTTGTCATTTGTTCTCCAGTCACTTAATTCTTCAATTCTTCATCGTAAAATAGGAATTATCTCTGCATAAATTACCTAATAGGGCAACTGGGTGGCACAATGGATAGAGTGCCAGGCCTAAAGTCAAGAAGACCCAAATTCAAACCTCAGACCCTTCCTAGCCTCAGTTTCCTCATCTGTAAAATGAGAGGGAGAAGGAAATGGCAAACCACTCCAGGATCTTTGCCGAGAAAACTTCCCCCAAAAAGGCTTCACAAAGAATTCAGATGATTGAAAAATGACGGAAAAAACTACCTCGCAGAATTGTTGGACGCTTGGATGAGATGATGTATGTAAAGTGCAATGGTGGGGTTAGTTTTAATGAGAATCATTTTCACTAGGTGAAGACATTATGTTACCCAGGAGGTCACGTAGCTAGCCAGCATATTAGCTAGGTTATCCAATCAATCATGATGACAGATACAGGCAGTAGCACAAGGTCTGTTGAAAGAGGAAAGCATATTAGGAATATGGGAAGGGCAGCCTCCAGTGGGAGGTTGTGGGCAGCCCTTACATAATAGACATCTTTTAGAGGGAAAGTACCAAAGGAAAGATAAGGTGATAAAGGAAAAAAAATGCTTTTAGGTTTAAATTTTTACTCTAGGCAGCTAGATATTATAGTGCATAGAGAGCTCTATTTAGTATCTGATAGATCTGAGTTTGAATCCTACTTCAGATAGAGGAGGAAACTCAGGCTGATACATTTAGTGACTAGTCAGCTTTATTATTTTGCACAGCACTGTTCTTGCTAGCAAAGTTACTTGAGTTCTTTGTGGTTAAAAGTTTCTGTACTCTGTGTTCTAAAATTGTTTGATATCTTGTAGAGAGTAGGAATGACAGTGGTAGTTGACCTTGGAACTCAATCACAAGGTTTCAAATTGACTTTTTGGTAGGGATAAGATTTTATTCCATTGCACTGAGTTGAGGGTTTTAGGGTTCTCTGTACCAGCTGTCACTATGCCTGAATATCCTCACTGTTCTGTGGAAATCCAGCCAGACATCTTTGGTTTCTGATTTATTTGACTTACAAGTGTAGAATAAGATGAGGATGGGCATTGGAGGATATCCTCCAGAAAGGGGGAAAGGGAAAGAGGAGCTATCAGAAAAGACAAAGAATCATAAGAGAACTGAAGAACTGGAGAAAACAGGTTTTTGGGAGCTAAGAACAGTGTATGTCAAGAGGGAGCTCATGGATAAGAATATCAAATCTTTCATAAAGACTGATGGACAGGGGCAGCTAGGTGGTGCAGTGGATAGAGCACCAGCCCTGAAGTCAGGAGGACCCCCGAGTTCAAATCTGGTCTCTGCTGTGTGACCCTGGGCAAGTCACTTAACCTCAATTACCTCAGGGGAAAAGAGAGAGAAAGAGAGAGAGAGGGAGAGGGAGAGGGAGAGGGAGAGGGAGAGGGAGAGGGAGAGGGAATGGATGACAGCTAGAAAGGGGTAGCCGGATAAATTGTGATGTGTGAAAGATGAAGTTACTGAGAAAACAGTTTTGAGCTTCTAAATATAACAATTTAAGCAGTGTATGCTGATTACCCAATAAGTCAGGACCAGTATCCCTCCTCAGCTTTGGTGCCAGACCTCAAATATAGGGGGAGACAGATTTTTTTATACATTAAAACAATCAAATAAGCATGATTAATTAAAAGGAAATAAATAGCCAAGAAACAGTAGGTAATCTGATTTCTAATTGAAGGAAAGATTTAGGACTTTCTAGGTTGGGAGAAGAACAAACAGGTACAATTCACTGAAATCAGAAAAAGAAGTGTTCTAGTCCTATCCCCCAAGTATCTGCAAACAATCAAAGGAACATGGCAACAGAAACTGATTGATCAATATGGGGCCAACTTTCAGGTAAGACATATGGGTAACTCAAGATGTAACATCTGAAAAAAAATTTGCATCAATCTTTGGATTTGACCAGGTTTCTGGTCTAAGGACCTAGGTCTTAGTTAAGAGTCTCAAAGCCACAAGTAGAGGTGAGCCAGATTTACACTCACTCAAAGTTAGGTTCAAAGAAGAGCATACAATAGAAAAATTGAAATGATGATATCTAACAAATAAAACCCCAGTATTAGGGGAGGAAATCTGCCTAATTCAATGGACACTGACATTCAATTCAGACTCTGACCCCCAACCTCCAATCTGTATTTCACCTTTTTTGAGCAAAGGGCTCTACAAAATAAGTATAAAACAGGGAAAAATATTTTTAATATTTTAGGCACAAATTTGAAACAATTTTATTTATTATTTAATTAATATTATTTGTCATTTATTCATCCTAAATCTAAGCATTCCTAGTCTAGAAAGAAGAATGTCCAAACTGATATCAATTCCTTATCCCCTTAATGTAATTTATATGTCACCTGAAAAATAGAAGCATCTAGAGTACTTCTTTCATTTGGACTTAGTCTAGGCATATTCCATGACACTAGCAAACAGTATTAATGAACATATTGTGGAAGGCACAATAAAAACCTCTTTTTCTGTTTTTTAAGAGATAGTAAGAAATAATTCTTTTTCTAGCCTAAAAACCCTTTCTAGACATATGGTTCTCCATCCTAAGACCACTCTTGAGGTAACATTTGTAGGAATATTAAACAGGGAAATAAATCATATATTCAAATGCAACATTGGGTTAACATTCTAAAATAATTAGCACTATTTAGTTCTTTCATTGATTCTTCCCTTCACTTATACTTCTGGAGTAATCCTAGAGACCTTTGCCTTTAGGTGGTGAAATTAGAATCAGGAAGACTCATCTTCCTGAGTTCAAATTTGATCTCAGTCACTATCTGTGAGATCCTGAGCAAATCCTTTAACCCTGTTTGCCTTAGTTCCTCATCTGTAAAATGAGCTGGAGCAAAATATGGTAAATCATTTTACTATCTTTGCCAAGAAAACTCCAAAGGAAGCCACAAAGACTGAAATGATCTTTCTTTCTAAATAGAGAAGCATGGGTATAGCACCAATCTCTTCAGGATATAGATGAAAAGGAGACTGCCCTAAGATAAATCAATAGCCCAATCACTCCAAGGAGTAGGGAAAGTCAATGGTCGCTCTAAACAAGACATGAATTAAATTTAGTTGTCATTCTTAATGTATTTCCTCTGAAAAACTTTAGTTTTGTGTTACCAAGTTTCTAAAGAGAAATGTCTAAAAAGGGTTTTTAGGCTAGAGAAAAAATAATTTCTTAATATTTCCAGAAAAAAATAGAAAATGAGGCTTTTAATATGCTTCCACAATATATTCATCAATACCATTTGCCGATGTCATCAAATATGTTCAGCACTGAGTCCAAATGAACGAAATACTCTAGAGGCTTCTATTTTTTTTAAGTGAATTGTGGAGATTAAATAAAACATCAGAAATATCAGAGAAACTACTAAAGGAGATTCACAACTACTCAAAAGAGTTTACCTTAACAATCCACACAGTAAGAACCAAGTGGAAGATGAATACCATTGCCTGGACTATGTTGTATCATTTGGCCAAAAGCCCACCAAATTAATCTATCAGCACATCATACAATCCTAAGAATTCTGGGGGTCAAAATATATATGGAATTAGTGGATTTTTTAACGCTCTTGACAATTCACCATTCTCTGTTTTAGCCTCATTATGACTTTATTTGTGTGGTTCCTCTGTTTATCACTGAAATATTCTTAGTTTCAATGTGGCTTTTGTACTGCTGTGGAAAATTAGGTCTGTGACCTTTAGAAGTGTGCAGAAGTAGCAGAAACCACGTCACACAGCTAGCACCTGGATGCTTGTTGCTTGATTAGTCAGCCTTCTGTGATGGAGGCTATCTCAATATTCTCTCATTTTTCTAAAAAAATGAGGATATTTTTAGTATTCTGCTTTTTTTCTTCCACCGTGACACTTCCACAATGTGCTAAGTTTGGTTTCCATGGAGGCATTCTGAGGCAGTTATTAGACTTGAGGACAAAGGGAAAGGCCAAAACATACACTGTTAGCTTGACTCTGGTTCTTAGAGGGATATAGAACAGCAGACAAGACATTTAATATCTTCAAGAGGCCCAATTGATGGAATCTTGCCTCTGCTTAAAAACTTAGTGAGCAGCAAGCTAATATCTCCTGAAGCCATAGCTTAGTAAGTTTGGGGGGTTTTGGCAAGTTTTTCTTTACATCAAACTTAATTTGACTCCATAATTTACATAAATTGTTCCTAATGTTGCTTTCTATGACAAGGCAGAACAAGTTACATCTCCTCTCTCTCTCTCTCTCTCTCTCTCTCTCTCTCTCTCTCTCTCTCTC
>JAJPUD010006095.1:42148-73629 GCA_023553655.1 Myrmecobius fasciatus | reverse complement strand
CTCTCTCTCTCTCTCTCTCTCTCTCTCTCTCTCTCTCTCTCTCTCTCTCTCTCTGTATATATATATGTATATGTATATATATTTTTGTATATGTATATATATGTATATGTATATATATATATGTATATATAGTAGCCCTTGAACTATTTGTCACATCTGTTCTAAGAATTCTCTCCTCCAGGCTAAATATTCCCTTTTCCTCCCACTGATCTCCATAAGGGATGCTGACCATATAATATTATTCAGTTTGTCCATGTTCCTTTTTAAAAAGTGATGTCTAGAACTGAGTATAATACTCCAAATTTGGCAGTTTGATCAAAAGCTCAAGGATCTTAGGTCACTGATAAGAGGCTCTTTGGAAGTCATACAAACAAGGACTCTCCCAGTAGGTGAGCATGGAGTTCTTGGACCTAGGGGTACTGGTGTTACACATCTATTATTTTCCTAGAATTTTTTTTCCTCTCACAGTTAGAAGGCTGATTGGTGATTGCTGTAAGAAGTCATTATCATAGAATGTTAGAACTAAGAGGAGCTTAAGAAACCATTTGCTAAGATCCTTTCATTTTACAGATGAGAAAACAATGTGTACAGTTTTCCCCCTGTTTCTAATATTGATGATCAGGATCACAGGTTATTCACAACATGAAAGATATGATACAAGTTGAAAGAATAAAAGAGTTATTCCCTAGAAGGAAAAAAGGGGCAAAAACCATCCTCCTAATATGTACTGCTACTCCATATAGTACAGTTTTTTTTTCATTTTTAGAAAATTTATTTTTAACATTCTTTTTTTTTAATTTTTGAGTTCCAGATTCTCTTCCTCACTTCCATCCTTCTCTTTCCCATTGAGAAGGCAAACTATGTATCAATTATACATGTGGAATCATGTAAAATATATCCATATTAGCCATATCATAAAACAGCAAAAAAATAAAGCAAGCAAGGAAATTATACTTCAATTTGCACTCAGAGTTCAGTTCTTTCTGGAGGTGGAGAGCTTGGAATTGTCTTGGATCACTATATTGATCAGAGTAGCCAAATCTTTCATAATTAATGCTCATTGAAACACTGCCATTTTCCTGTGCATAGTGATCTCCCAGTTCTTACCTGTCTTTGCTTTAATTCATATAGAACTCATCATGTTTTTTTTCCAAAACTACTCTCCATTATTTCTAATAACAGTAATACTCCTTCAGAGTCCTATGCTACAACTTGTTGAGCCACTCCCAATTTTCAATTCTTTGCCATGATAAAAAGAGCTGATATGAGCATTTTTGTACATAGAGGTCCTTTTCCTTTTTCTTTGATTTCTTTGTGGGTATAATACTAGTAATAGTATTGTTGGATCAAAGAATATGTATGGTTTGTAGTCTTTGGGCATAGTTACAGATTGTTTTCCAGAATAGTTGGACCACTAAACCATAAATCACTTTCTTTCATCCCCTCCAGTATGTGTCATTTCTGATTGGTGTGAAGTAGCACCTCAGAGTTGTTTTAATTTGCATTTCTCAAATTTCTAGTGATTTAGACCATTTTTAATATAGCTTTGATTTCTTCTGAAAACTGCCTGTTTATAACCTTTGCCCACTTATCAATTAAGGAATGGCTCTTATTTTAGTAAATTTGACTTAGTACCATATATTTGAGAAATGAGATCTTTATCAGAGAAATTTGTAAAATTTTTAATATCACTTCATGTCTTTTAGCCAAATGTAGTTTTCTTGATTATCTCTTACAATTAGGTCTCTGTTTGCTTTTGCTTTGTCTGAGATCATGATTGCCACCCTTGCCCTCTTTACATCAACTGAACCATAATAAACTCTGCTCCAGCCCTTCATTTTAAATCTGTGTGTGTCTTTCTGTCCCAAGTGTGTGTCTCTTACATACAACTTCTTGTTGGATTCTGGTTTCCAATACACTCTGCTTTCTGCTTCCAGTTCTATGGATTAGTTCTTCACATTCCCATTCCCAGTTATGATGATTAACTGTGCATTTTTTCTCTCTCCCTATCCCCTGCCCCTTCTCTCTATCTCTGTCTCTATCTCTATCTCTGTCTTTCTCTTTCTGTCTCTGTCTCTCTCCATCCCTTTTTCTCTCACCTGTCCTCTTCAAGTCAGTTCTTGTCTATCTCCCAATTGACTTGTGTATATATATTTTTCCCTTTTTGATCCAATTCCAATGAGAATGAAGTTCAAGCATTACCTGCCACCAGTACTTCTATTTCCTCCTCCCCTATAAAAATGTTCTTCCTTGTATACCACTTTTACATGAGAAAATTTACCCCATTTTACTTCTCATTTCCCCTTTCTCCTAGTACATTCCTTTTCCTCACCCCTACTTTCTTTTTTTGGAAGATCATCTCAACATATTCAATTCACACCCATGTCCTCTGTCTATGTAGGTTCCTTTAAACTGTTTTAATAATGAGAAAATTTTTAGAAGTTGCACATATCATCTTCCTATGTAGGAATATCACATTGAGTCCCTTATGCTAACTCTTTTATGTTTATCTTTTTTATGCTTCTCTTGAGTCTTGAGTCTTGTGTTTTCCACATTTTATCAGGAATGTCTGAAAGTCCTCTATTTCATTAAATATCCATTTTCCTCCTAAAAATTATATTGTTTTTCTGTGAAGATGATTCTTAGTTGTTATTCTAGTTCATTTGTTCTCTAAGCCATCATTTCAAGTCCTCCATCCCTTTAAGTTGGAAATTGCTAATTCTTGTGTGATCCTGACTGTGGCTCCATGATTTTTGATTTGATTCTTTCTGATCACTTGTAATATTTTCTCCTTCCCCTGAAGCTCAGAAATTTGGTATAATATTTCTGGAAGTTTTCATTTAAGTAATCAGTGGATTCATTCAATTTTTATTTTATCCTCAGGATCTATTTTATCTTCAGTTTTCTTTTATAATTTCTCTTTTTTTCTTTCTTTTTTTGGGAGGGATATAATTTCTTGAAATATGATATCTAGGCTCTCCCTCTTTTTAAATCATGACTTTCAGGTAATATTTGTTATAATTATTAAATTAGATCTCCTAGATCTACTTTCCAGGTGAGTTATTTTACCAATGAAATATTTCACATTTCTTATATTTTTTTCATTCTTTTGACTTTGTATTATTATTCTGAAGTTTCATAGTCATTAGTTTCTACTTGCCTAATTTTAATTTTTACATAATTATTTTTTCAGTGAGTTTTTGTACCTTTTTTCCATTTGCTCAATTCTACTTTTAAAGGAAATCTTTTCTTCAATGAACTTTTCTGCCTCTTTTACCATTAAATCAATTCTGTTTTTTAAGATAATTTCCTCATTATTTTTGTGCCTCTTACCAGCTGTTAATTCTCTTCTTATAATTTTCTTGCATCATTTTAATTTCTCTTCCCAATTTTTCCTCTACCACTCTCATCTCTTTAGTTTTTCTAGGAATTCTTGCTGATCTTGAGCTCAATTAGCATTTTTGAGGCTTTGTTTGTAGCTATTTCCATATTGCTTTTTTCTAAATTTATGTCTTAGTCTCTTCTCTGCCACCATAGTAGCATTTAATGATCAAGTTGAGTTAAGCTCTGCTTACCTAAGGAGTGAGGAGGCAGTGTGTCAAGCTTTAGTTTTTTCATACTGCTGTTTTCAGAAGTAGTTCTGGGGTGTCTGAAAGTTTTCAGTATTTCAAAGTGGTATGATTAAGAGAGAACTCTGGTCATGGTTCTCCTGGTCTTAGCTCTGGCCTTTACCCAGGAATGACCCCCTATCTCCCTGAAGTCACAAGAACCAGTGCTCCTCTTGGTCCTGGAACAGTGATCAAGTCTCCTCTTCCCCTGCCACTATAAGCACTAGTGCTCCTCTTCACTCTGGAACTTTGATCAGGGCCCCTGATTCCTTGTGACAGATCACATTTGCTCCTCTCCACACTGGAACTGTGATCCAGAATTACTTATGTGGTAATAGAACTGCTAATTAGTGCCAGCTGTACCAAGTACCAGTAAGGAGTCCCCTGTAATCTCTTTCTGACCAGTTCCCAAATCCCTTACTGCCTCTGGGCTGAGAGCATCTTAAGCTGCTGCTGCTGCTTCTATCTATCTCTAGGCTTCTAGAGCTCCTCTAGACTTCTGTTGGTACTTCTGCTTTAGTCCAGGCCTGTGCCCACCCTAGTGTTACATATCTCTCCTACAGACCTCCTATGTTATCTTAGACTGGAAAAATGTCTCTGTCTGACCTTTTGTTGGCTCTGTCACTCAAAAATTTTTTGAGGAGTTAATTTAAAGTTGTTTGGAGAGAAATGTTAAGAAAATACAATTGGGTCCCAGGCTGTTCTCTGCCATCCTTAGATCCATCTCTAGGAAATCTTATAGAGTGTATTTTTCTTGCTTTTTCAACTCTCTAAATTTGGGACCATTTTTAATGAAGACCTTTAACAATACTAATAGTTAAAGATTTGTGAAGCACTTAATATGTTTTCTCATTTGGTCTTCACAAGAAAGTTGTGAGATAGATGCTATTATTATCCCCATTTTATAGATGAGGAAAATGAGGCTGAAGATAAGTGTCTTACCTAAGGTTACATAACAAACATCTATGGCTAGATTTGAACTCAGATTTTCTAATCTCTAATTTCAGCTCCCTTTAAAGTATAGCATTTGGCATCCATAACTCCTCTGATTTGGATCCTCAATGATCATGATTTTGATTCAGTTGGCACAGCTGCCATAGATTTTACCTATATCATATCCCATTTCTCCTACTCTTTCTCTTGGACATTTGTTCCCTAATCAGAAAGTCAATACAGAGTGCTCAAGGAGAATGAAGGCTGACCAGACCTTTGTTTGTACTTGTTGATTAGGAGGGCAATCTGAGAAGTGGAAAAGAAAGGAGCTAGATTTCAGTGCAGAAAGCAGAGTCCATGTTGCTTGGGTTTAATTATCTGAGTCAACTAGTCTGAGTAGAAGCAGAAAATACACAGTAGTCACCCTAGAAGCTTGCTGGTGAAGAGGAGGAGAGTCAGAGGATATCTTAAAGGGAAAATAGGTTGGATTCTTTTCTTGGAGGCAGGGAACTTGTTTTTAGTAGAGATTTCAGCAAGTTCATAGGCAGACGGAAGGAAATTGGAAGGGGAATAAGGAAGGACGATGAGGAGAGCCTAGAGTTGGAGTGTGAGATAGGAATTCAAATCCCATCTTTACCATCTGCCACTTTTCTGATTCTGGACAAATTCTTTAATCTATCTAAGCTTTCATTTCCTTTTATGTGAAATGAGGAATTTGGACAAGATGTACTCTTGAGTTCCTTCATCTATAAAACTATGATCTCATAAAGTTGTAGAGGGAGAGATTTGAAAGTGATGGATCAAATTGAGCTGGCTATTGAAGCAAAGTTCAGCAAGAAAGATGAAGGGATGGGATCAAGAGCAGATAGATAAGGAAGAGGATCTGTCTCATTCTTGAATAATGGAGGAAAAGAGGAGAAGTTCACAAAAAACATAGAGAAAGGCTAAGGGTCATAGGATAAGAAGTGGGAGTTATAATGTTAGTATCCATCTTCTCTGTAAAGTAGGAGGGGTAAATATCTGAGGGGGAGTCGAGCTGAGGGCTTGAAAAGAGAGGAGAAAGTCTGGGATGGACTTTGGGAGGACTTTCTCACCATCAGAGTTATCCACAAGTATAATGGACTGCCTTAGGAGGTAATGGCTTCCCTTTTAGCCGCACCAGAGACTTCACAAAAAGATTGGTCAGGGATATTGCCTGAGATTCTGTGAATCACTAAGAAATGAATAAAAAGATTATTGCATGATATTGAGGACCCAGTTGAATAAGATTAGATGAGACCTGGACACAGTCTGATGAATGTCTATCAATGTTTGATTTAACCGTAGAAGCAAAACAACTAGGTTGGAGCCATGGTGGAGTATGTCTGTCGTTCCAGCTCCTGAGAGGCTGCTGGATCTCTTGAGCTCATGAGTTCTGAGGTGCAGTGGACTAAGCTGATCAGGCACCTGCATTGTTTGGTATTAATCTGGTGAATCCCTTGGGAGCAGGAGATTCCAGATTGCTTAAGGAAGGATAAATTTGCCCAAATTGGAAATGGAGCAGATCAAACCCCTATGCTAATCAGAACCAAAGCAAACCTGCGAATTGTCCCTGTACTTTCTACCTATAGGAGAAGGAAGGTCGAAAACAGAGAGATGGAGACAAAGACAGAGAGAAGAAAGACCAGAGACAGAGCAGACTAGACTAAAAATTCAGTGAGTGTGGTTTCAATGTGGCTGAGCTCTCTAGGAAGATTTCAGATATATAGCACTTTACTTAATTAACAATATGGTGGTAGAATATTTAGTGCATTGAATTTTAAGTCAGAGGCCTTGAGCTTTGATTGTTGGCTCTTCCTTTATTATTATGACAATGGCTAAGCCACTTCTCCTTTTTTGGTCTCACCTATAAAAGGTGGGAGTTGGAGTGGATAAGCTCCAAGATTCCTTTCAGTTCTCAATTTATGAGACACTGAACAAGAAAAACAATAAAGGGATAACTGGAAATTTAACCAGCGGGAGAAGAGCTAATTAATAGCCCCCATACATTTTTGGCTCCCTCCAACTCTAGAGAAGGCCACAGATCATGCTGTAGATTATGCATGATGGTTTACAGAGCTTGGAGATCTCAGCTTGTCCAATGGTTGTATAATCAAAGGCACAGAAGTAGCCATAAGAAACTGTTATTGTTCACTTGCTTTAATCATGTCTGCCTCTTCATGACCCCATTTAGGGTTTTCTTGGCAAAGATACTGGAGTAATTTGCCATTTCCTTTTCTAGCTCTTACCACCTAGCTGCCCCCTTCCCTCAAGAAATAGGGAGAGGAAATAATACTGTAGAGAATTGCTTGTGTCTGACTGAATTTTAATGGCCAAACAAGAAATGTCTTCCTTTTTCTCTCAGGAGATCTTATGCTCTTGATTTAAGAGAACAATTTATCAGAGGAGAATCCAGGCAGGAGGCAAGGGGCAACTAGAAGATGTGAAGTGACAAATGCAATTCCACAAAAGTAGAGATGCAGGAAATCTTAGAGATATACACACAGAAACACAAGCTAAATTATCTCGGTCTGAGGGCCACAATCCATCTTTGGTACTCTCTCCAAGCAATCTGGAGAGAGTACTCTCTTTGGTACTCTCTCCAAGCAATCTTTCTTTGTTCTCACAGAAACATACAAGCAGGAAACACCCTTTTGAGATCAAGCTTAGTGGAATGAACCAAAGGAAGGTATATAAACATACATAAAGCAACCTGCATAATACTCAATTCTAGATTCATAAAATATGGTATTTCGATAAGTGCATTTTATTTGTTTTGAGTCCCTATTTCATCTTAACTGAAGAAGTCCAAAATCTCCTAAAATTCTGTTTTTTTTTTTACTAAGATAGCATAACAGATGAGGAATTTAAAACTAAAGCATTTCATCAAGACTAAAAGTTTTTAAAAAGAAAAGCAAGAATACTTCTCTCAGCACTCACTCTGAGAATTAGATTCTGATCCCAGGATTTCTTATAGTTGGGGAAATAGTCTTCTGTGAGACTCATGTTCAGAGTGTGGTGAAGGCATGAAAGATGCTTCTTTCTGGGCTGAAAGTTGGGAAATTTCATTCCTGTGACACTTGGTCAACATTTGATTCCCTGTTCAGAATATTTGCTACTTTCCACCAATCTAGTAAAAGCAGGAAGTGCTCCACTCAACTCACCTTACCCTTGGCAGCCAAAAGTCACGCTTCATTGCTGCTGTCCCTTATTCCCCAAACACTGCCTAAAAAAAAAAATTCTCCATATGGCTCACTTTTTCTTCTCCCTAGAAGTCTCTACCACCTTCCTGATACAGACCCTGTAGAGTTACACAGTTTCAAAAATTATTACTGTCCTGGGCAACTTAATCTGACCCGTCTTTGAGGACCAGAACTTCATGGGAAATAGTCTTTCCTCTCAGATACAAGGAAAAAGATTCTCAGAATTTTCAATTATAGGTTCTCAATGATAATCAAAACTATAGCGGTTAGAACTAGTTCTTAAGGATCATAAGACTTACATGAGCTCATTGTGATGATTCATCAGAACAGTGATGGGAAGGCAAGATGCCAGCTAGACCATCCAGCACAAGGGATTTCTTGCTTTACTTCTTCTGCCTTATATCTGTACATTCATACCCTTTTTTTCCCAACATGAAATTTGGATTCATGAGCACATGGATTTGAACCCCAGCTCTGATAGCTACTATTTGTGTGACCTTGAACGGGAAATTTTATTTCTGATTGTATCTAATATTTTTATTTTCTCCAGCTAGATATAAAACAATTTTTTACATTTTTGTTTTTTTACATTTGCCTTTAAATTTTTGAGATCCAGATTCTCTCCTTTCATTCCCATCTCTACCTCCCATTAAGAAGACACATGTGAAGTTATGTAAAACATTTCCATAAAAGTCATGCTGTGAAAGAAAACAGATTCCCCACTCCCAAAAAATTCATCAAGAAGAACAAAGAAAAAAATGAATATGCTACGATCTGTATTCAGACACAATCAGTTCTTTCTCTGGGTATGGACAGTATTTTTCGCCATAAGTCATTCAGAGTAGTCTTGGTTCTTTGTACTGCTGAGAACAGCAAAATCATTCACAGCTGATCATCCCACAACATTGCTATTACTTTGTACACAGTACATTTCACTTAGCTTGAGCTCATGGAAGACTTTTCAGGTTTTTCTGAGAGCATCCTGCTCATCATTTCCCAAAGAACAATACTATTGCATCATAGTCCATTATCATAGTTTATTCAGCCATTCCCCAATTAATGGGCATCCCCTCAATGTCCAATTCTTTATCCTGAAAAAAAGCACTTCTATAAATATTTTTGTACATACAGGTCCTTTTCCTTTTTTAAATCTCTTTTGAGATTCATGCCTAGTAGTGCTATTGTTAGGTCAAAAGATATTCATAATTTTATATTCTTTTGGGCATAGTTCATATCTTTTGATGATTTGTCAATTGGGAAATGGTTGAGCAGGAAACTTAACTTTGCTGTTTCAACTCTTCTATCTGTAAAATGAGCACACTAATATTTATACTACCTACTTTATAGGATTACTGTGGGGAGAGTACTTTGTAAACCTTAAAGCACTATGTAAATGTCAGCTATTGTTGTCTTTCTCTAACAGATATGGTAATTGTTATGTGGTCTTTTTTGTTTTTCTGTCATTAATGTGGGAGAGGTAATGCTTCTTTTTATATATTATTTCTCTTTCACGGAGGAGCAACCAACCACAACTGCAGAATAGAGATTACCTGAAGAGAAGCCCAAATGAAGCTCAAAGAGGAATGCTCATGAATCAACCAATTAACAAGCATTTACTGTGCTTAGACCTAATATGTGCCAGGCTCTAGGGATAAAAAGTTAGAAGGAAAAACCAGCTTCTGACTTCAAGGTACTTACATTCTAATGGAAGGAAACAACTTATACACTTAAGAAATGTAAAATACATAGAGTTAACATAAAGTAATGGAGACATTAACCCTTGGAGACATCAGTAGAGGCCTTTTGTATGAAAGAGGTGGCATCTGAGTTGCACTTTGAATGGAGCTGGCTATTCTATGAAGGGAGGAGAGGATGCATTCTAGGTAGGAATGAGCCTTTGCAAAAGCATGGACATGAGAGATGGAGAAGCAAATCTGGCTGAAATGTTCAGTGTAGGAAGGAGAGTAGAATGTAATAAGCCAGGAATGGTAAATTGGAGTCAAATGATGAAAAATACTGAATAACAATCAGATGATATTTTATCCTAGAGACAACAGGAAGACTATGAGGCAGTGGAGTCTCATGGTTAGAAACATATTTTGGAGTATCACCTAAACTACTGTATGGAATGTGAATTGGAGAGGGAAAGAGATGGGGGCAGGAGATAAATGAAAAGATTATTATAGTAGACCAGCAGAGGAGTTAAAAAAGCCTGGACCAGAGTAACACTTGTGTGAGTAGACAGAAGGGGAGCCATGCTGCAGATGTTGTGACGGTAAAAGTTACAAGATTTGTCAATTGATTAGTTATGTGAGATGAGGGGAAGTAAAGAGCCTAAGATCACTCTTCTGATGTGAACCAGAATGACTGGGAGAAGGAGGAAGTCATTGACAAAAATAAGGAATTTAGGAAGAGATGTAGGGAAAATACAATGAGTTTTGCTTCAAACATGCTGAGCTTGAGATCTGGTTTGAAATATTCAAAAGGCCACTGATGACATATGAATAGAGCTCAGGATAATAGTTAACTAATAATAACAGCTATTATTTATAAAAATGCTTTAAGGTTTGTAAAGCCCTTTATAAATATCATCTCATTTTATTCTCACAGCTTTTTTGGAAAGTAAATGCTATTTCCATTGTCGTTTTACAGATGAAGACCTTGAGACAGAGTGTAAGCAACTTTGCCAGTTACACAATTAAAGAGTGTCCAAGGTAGGATTTGAATTCAGTTCTTCCTGAGTACAGGTTTAGTCCTCTAAACCTGAACCACCTAGCTATTTTAGGAGAGGCTTGGATTGGATAATCAGATCTGAGAGTCATTTTCATAGAGAAGATTGTTGAATTCATAGGGATTTATGGAATCATCAAGAAAGGTTGTAGAAAGACAACAAAAAGGGCCTTAAGATAAATCCACACAAAGTGGGCAAGACATAAATTATGATCAAGTAAAGGAAATTAAGGAACAGCCAAATAGGAGGAGAACCAGACAAAAACTAGACAATATCTTGCAGGAAAAGGCAGTCAATAATGTCAATGGCTGCAGAAGAATCAAGAAAGTGGAAGATTGAGAAAAGGCCATTAGACTTGGCAATAAAGAACTTTTTACAAATAATTTTCATTTTAATTATTATCTTATTTTTTCTAATTACATGTAAAGATAATTTTAACATTCATTTTTTTCAGTAAAATTTTGAGTTCCAAATTTTCTCTTTTCTCTCCTTCCTTATCTTCCTCCTCTCTAAGTTGGCAAACACTTTGATATAGGTTGTATATATACAGTCATGTAAAACACTTTACCATATTAGTTATGTTGTGAAAGAAGAAACAGAACAAAAGGGAAAAATATCCCCCAAAAGTGAAAATAGTGATCATAAATTATTTTGGAGAGTTGTTGAGTCATGTCCAACACTTCATGACTTCATCAGGAGTTTCCTTGGCAAAGATATTGGAATGGCTTGCCATTTCTTTCTTTAGCTTGTTTTACAGAGGAGGAAACCAAGGGTTAGGTGACTTTCTCCAGAGTCACACAGCTGTGAAGTATTTGAGGCCAGATTTGAACTCAAGAAGATAGATAAGTCTTCCTGACTTCAGAACTAATATTCTAGTTGTTGTGCCACTTAGCAGCCTTTGGAGAGAGTAACTTCAATTAAATGATGAGACTAGAAATCAGTTTGCAAGAGGCTGGTGGAAGATGTGGAGAAAACAAAAAAAAATATAAGCAGCTTTTTCTAGTGTTTGGCTATGAAAGAGGATAATTATAGGAAAATAAAGGGTTGCTAGGATGAAGTGAAAACTTTTTATTTTAAGGGATGAAGGAAACTTGGCCTGTTTGTAGGGAAGGAGCCAGTAGATAGGGAGAGACAAAAAGGAGGATTGTGGGACAATCTGTCAAAGTAGATGGAAGGAGGTGAGATGAAGGATTTGGACCAAAGAGCTTACTTTGGAAGAGACCAAGGCTGCTTCTTTATTTAAAATAGACCAAAGGAAGAGAAAATGAGGGATGGGATGAGTAAGATGTAGAGTAAGAGACAAGAAGATCATGGCAAATAACCTCTGTTTTCTCACTGAAATATGAGGGGAGATTATTTCCAGAGAAGGAAGAAGTATGGATGGTATGGATATGGATCTGATTGGGAGAGAAAGCAAAGATTTGGAGTAGAGCTGGACAAAGCCTCAGAAACCACCTAATTTAAAGGCTTCCTTTTACAGCTACAGAAATTGAGATCCTCGTGAGGCAGATGAAGTGACTGGCCTCAATCCCTTTCTACTCCTTGACTATTATGTCAGTTAAGGATAAGTAAAAGGATTGCTTGGGCTAATGAGAGCCACATTTACAATTAAATAATAAATAAACAAACAAATAAAGAAATAAAGAAGAGAAGTATAGTTAGGATATTAGTCTGTATTATTAAGGATTGGGCAGACAGAAGGGATTCAGTAAGCACTGCTATCTAACCTGAGCAAAACTAAACTTGGAATGTACTATACCTATTATTTCCTTTTAAATGTGAGTGTACACATGTATATATGTGTATATTAACATATCCATTGATACACACATCACACACATAGACACTGGTCCTCAGATGACAGACCTAGAATCAGTCTCAAGGACATTCTTCTTTTCCATGAGAACAAAAATACATAGTCCCACTGAATCCATTACCCACACACAGATCTGACAGTCCACTGCAGGGATCCATTAACACTGTCTCAGAGGAATTATAATGTGGTGAGTTATTACTGTTATTATCTCCATTGGTCATTTCCAGGGCTGCCTGTGTGTTTAACAGCCCTAAGACATTCACAGCATGGATGAGCATGATTGTCTCTCCCCTTGTCCCTATTTGCATGTGCATAAACATCAGTACTAGCCTGTGTGCATTACATTTGAAGTATGAGTAAGAAGCCATGGAATCTGTCGTATCCATCAAAGACCTTTCCTCAGTAGAGAAAGGGATTATGCTTTCCATCATGGGTCTGACAAACACAGGAGGCCCCAAGAGACTTCACATCCTGCCAGGGAGTCCTGAAGCACAGTAGAGAAATGGACAGGTCCCCTCAAATAGAAGATAAGAGATGTAAAAATGAAGTGAGGAGACAGCTGGATTTTTCGTTCCGCCAGATTCATCTCCTTCCATTCTGTTGACTTTTTCTTCAACAAACAAGTGTGGTTTCTGTAACATATGCAACCATATTTCATAAGGCAATGGAATGCAGCCTCCCAGAGGAGAGGACGTATTTGTTGGCCTGAGGTACACAGGGTGTGGAGAAGGAGAGGTAGGGAGAGGAACAATTATAACAAACATGTCAAGATGATGATATGCCTTGGTGTTTTAGCTTCAGAGCTGAAAGAAACTTGTCATGCCCATAATTGTCTAAAGCCCAGCTCAGATTGCATGGAGAAGAAAGAGTCTCCAGACCTATCCTTTCTGGGATTGTTTGATCTTTCTGTCTCCCAGAAATAAATTGAATTTAGCTAGAGTCCTTTAGTCAGTTTAGCTGTGGAATGAAAGTAGCCAGATGCTCTGGCTCACTGTCATTCCTCCCAAGCCTAAAAATTGCTTTTTGCTTGTATGTGAGACTGTATTAAGTGCTTTACCACACTTAGACAGCTGTGGCTACTACCCTGGGGAAGCTGGAAGTCTATCAGAGATATAACTAATTCAGATGAATACAAAAAAAGTCAACACAATAAATGCTCCAATGGTAGCAACTGATGTTTATATAATACTTTAACAAAAAGTTATCTTGTTAAAGATAAAGTTATTCTCCAAATACTCCTGGTCCAAAGGAGCCTCCAGAACAGTGGAGAAGACAACATGTACATATGTACACATATGCAGACTATACATTGTATAACCATAAGCCATTGGGCAAGGGGTAGTAGCAGCCCAGGGATAAAGAAAGAATATTTGTGGGAGTGTTTAATTTGAGCTTTGAAGGAATCTAGGAATTCTAAGGAGCTGAGATGATGAAGAAGACCTTTGTAGGTATGAAAAATGGCCTGTTCACATATACAGAGATGGGAGAAAAGGTCATGTGTGTAAACAGTAAGTTGATCAGTTTAACAGAGAGCATGAAAAGGAATTGTGTATAATAAAGTTGTGAAGGTAGGTTGGCCTCAGGTTGTGAGAGGGTTCAAATCCTAGATATAAGAGGGAACCACTGGAGTTTATGGAACAGAGAAGGGACATGGAGAGATCTATGCTTTAGGAATATCCCTTTAGTTATTCTGTATGGAAGAGAAGATCAGTAATAGGAAAACCAATTAAGGAAGCTACTGCAATACTTCAGGCAAAAGGTGAACAAATACACAGAAAAAAAAAAACTATGTGGACTTAGTCAAAGTGTTCATTAACATATCCATGGCTAGAACCAGTGCATTTCAGTTTCAAAATCCTTTTCATATTTAGTATTGTTAATTGTATATTCCCCTGTTTATTCTATTCTCTTTCCTTACACCCTGTTCTTCCTCAAGAATATCTTCTTCTGATCAGCCTTTCCTTCAATGTCTTCTCTTCCATCACTTCTCTTCCCTTCTAATCTGCTTCCCCTCCTACTTTCTTGCAGGAAAAGATAGATTTCTATACCATATTGAGTGTAATGTGTATGATACTTCTTCTTTGAGCAAATTCTGATGACAGTTATGGTTCACTCACTCTCTCTCTTATCTTCCTCTTCCCCTCCATTATAAAAGCTTTTTCTTGCCTCTTTTATGGCAAATAATTTACACTTTTCCCACCTCTCCCTTTCTCATTGCCCTTTCACCCCTTGATTTTATTTTTTAATTACTGTTGCTTTATATTCAATTCATAACTGAGTCCTCTATCTCTATATACTTCTACCTGCCATTATGAGAAAGTTCTTGTGAATTACAAATATCATCTTATTATGTAGAATGATAAATCTTGTTAAGTCCCATATAATTTCCCTTTCCTGAATACCTCCTTATGCTTCTCTTGAGTCCTGTATTTGAAAATCAGATTTCCTATTCAGCTCTTGTCTTTTCATCATGAATGCTTGAAAGTTCTCTATTTTGCTGAATGACCACCTTTTCCCCTAAAGGATTATACTCAGTTTTTCTGGGTAGGTACCTGATTCTTAGTTGTAATCCTAGTTCCATTGTTCTCCAGGGTATCATATCCCAAGCCTTCCCATCTTTTGATATAGAAGCTGTTAAATCTTGTGTTACCCTGATTGTGACTCAGTTATACTTGAATTCTTTTTTGATGCTTGCAATATTTTCTTATTGATCTAGGAGTTCTCCTTGACCTATACTATTCTTGGGAATTTTCATTTTGGAATCTCTTTTAGGAAGTGATCAGTGGATTCTTTTAATTTCTATTTTAGCTTCTGGTTCTAGAATATCAGGACAGTTTTCCTTGATTTTTTTTTTTTGCTTTTTGCTGAGGCAATTGGGGTTAAGTGACTTGGTCAGGGTCACACAGCTAGGGAATGTTAAGTGTCTGAGACCAGATTTGAACTCAGGTCCTCCTGACTTCAGGGCTGATGCTCTATCCACTGTGCCACCTAGCTGCCCCCTCCTTGATAATTTCTTGAAAGATGATGTCCAGACTCTTTTTTTGATCATGGCTTTCAGGTAGGTCAATAATCTTTAAATTATCTTTCCTGGATCTAATTTTCAGTCAATTTTTTTCAATGAGATATTTCACACTTTTTTCTATCTTTTTCATTTTTTGTCTTTGCTTTTATTATATCTTGATTTCTCATGAAGTCATTAGCTTTCATTTGCTCAATTCTAATTTTTAAGAACTATTTTCCTCGAACTTTTGTACCATCTTTCCCATTTGGCCATTTTTTATATTTCCTTGCATCACTCTTATTTCCTCTATATCTCATACTTGATTTTCAAAATTACTTTTGAGCTCTTCTACGGCCCAAAACCAAGTCTTATTTTTCTTGGAGGCTTTGAATATAGGAGCTTTGATTTTTTTATCTTCTTCTGAGGATGTATTTTGACCTTCCTTGTAACCATAGTAGCTTTCTATGGTCAGAATCTTTTTCTGTTATTTGCTCATTTCCCCAGCCTATTACTTGGCTTGTAACTCTTCATTAAAGTAGAGTTTTGTTTCCAGAATGGAAGGTGTAATGTTCCAAGTTTCAGGGATTTAATGCAGCTATTTTCAGAGTTCCTTCTATGGACCTGTACTGTCAGCACTGCTACCCAGATCTGCCTATGGGCAAAGCAACTGAGTTCCTGCCACAGTACCAGCAGAGAGATACCTGAAATCTCCCTCTGACAGTCTGTCTCAGCCCCACCCCCCACATGTATCCTGAGATTTCCAGAAGCCACGGCTGTCATCATTACTGTCTCTGTTGCCATGACATTACTGCTACCTCAGTGCTGCTACCCCTGCTGTTGATTCAGTGGCTCCCAAAGCCCAATCCTGGTCTGGGGCTCCTCTTACACCCTAGTATGCAAAACCTTTCTTGTTGAGTTGTTCTTGACCTCTGTGACCTGAGAAGTCTGGAGATCACTGCCACTGCTGCCAATTCAGTGACCCCACTACCAGATCCTGGTTTCTTGGGACCTAGGCTGTGCTGGCCCAGCCTAAACTGTGATTATGCTCCAGACCCACCCATTGCAACAGACCCCATTGCCATATCTCCAAGCCACCTTTGGCTGAAAAATTGTTCCATTCTAACTTTTTGTAGTTTTAATGGTCTAAAATTTATTTAGAATCAGAAAAAAATGGCCTCCTTGTCTAATGGGAAGAACAATGGACTCAGTCTGCTTTTTTCAGAAACAAGAATAATGGCTTGGAAACTGAGTGGATGCCCATCAACTGGAGAGTAAGTTATGGTATATGAATGTTATGGAATATTATTATTCTGTAAGAAATAATCAGCAGGATGATTTCAGAGAGGCCTGGAGAGACTTGCATGAACTGATGCTAAGTGAAATGAGCAGAATCAAGAGAACATTGTACACGGCAACAACAAAATTATGCAACAATCAATTCTAATGGATGTGGTTCTTTTCAACTATAAGATAATTCAGGCCAATTCCAATAGGCTTGTGACAGAGAGAGCCAGAGAGGACTGTGGGGACTGAATGTGGAGCCTAACATAGTATTTTCACCTTTTTGTTATTTACTTGCTTTTTCCTTTCTGTCTTATTTTCTTTCCTTTTTGTTCTGTTTTTCTTGTGCAGTATATTAATTGTGGAAATATGTATAGAAGAATTGCACATGTTTAACATATATTGCATTACTTGCCATCTAAGGGAGTGGATGGTGAAAGGAAAAAATTTGGAACACAAGGTTTTGCAGGGGTGAATGTTGAAAAGTATCTTTGCATATATTTTGAAAATAAAAAGTTATTATTTTTAAAAAAGCAAATAAACTAGAATAATGGCTTTAGGCAAGGCACCTTTCACCTCTCCAGGCCTCAATTTTCTCATCTGTAACAAACTGTTATCGGACCATATGGTATGTCGAGGTCAAAAAGCCCTTTGGATATATTTGCATCTAATTTCCACAGCCTTGTAAAATAGGTTCTTATTATCCTTATCAAGAAACTACTCGGAATCATACATCTAGAATCATAAGAGTTGTAGGGTTTGGAAGGGTGGGCTCTTGCAGCCCCAGCCCAAATCACAAACCTCCTATATAACAGCCCTCACAATTAGTCATGCAATAACCACATGAAAGACCTCTAGTGATGGGGAATTCACTCCTCACTCCAACCCCAAAGCAGAACAACTTTAATTATTAGGGAAACTGTCCCTTACATTAACTCAGAATTTTTCTCTTTATATATATATATATATACATATTCTACCTATTGGGTTTAGTTCTCCCATCAAGAGACAAGTAGAGCAGGAGAGCTATCTATATGGCAAGAGGCTTGAGGTCTGCCATCATATCCCCACTCTGTATTCTTTTCCCTAGATTAAGCAGCCCTTATTCCTTTATCCTCACACAGATCTGAGTCTTTAATCCATTTTGGTTGCCCTCCCTGGATACATTCCAGCTTTTCCACATTCTACTTAATTATAGCTCCCCAAGTGCACACAGAACTCCAGATGTGGTCTGACATGAGCAGAGAGAGTACAGTTGACTTACCACCTCTCTCACTTTGGACATCTTTATTCTATTTATGTAGACTGAGATTGCAGGAGTTTTTCTGGCTGCCCTGTCACACTGGGGGAATTCAGCTATTTAAGCATCTGCTGAAGCAGACATTCTGCTAAAAACAGAATCACTGACCAACTGGGGACCTGCCTTGCTGAGAATTACATTGTTCAAAAGGTGGAGGAAGAAGTAAAAAGCCTGCTATTCTGGACCTCATTCTAACCCAAAAGTAGAGCCTGCTTCCTGAAATAGAAATGCCCTGAACCTTGGAAGAAAGAGATCACACCACATTGTGTTGCTGATTCATTTGGAGCCTGCAGTTCACTTCCACATGAACAACTTTCTAGCCATGTCTTTCTTTAAAAAAAATACTTATGCAATTGTTGTGGCTGCTTTTTTTTAAAATGGTTTTTAGCCCAAATTCAGGATATAGTACGTGATAACACCAGGATTTGAATCCAAGTCACATAGGATTATTGTTCTTGTTTTGTCCTTTGTTTTCTAAGAGGATGGACCAATGACATCATGAGTGATGTAAGAGGAGACCATCAAGTTCAACATTTTTGGGAGTTTTTTTGTTTGTATGTTTTATTTTACTTTTTTTTTCAAGGCTAGGTTCCCCTTCACTATGTTTTTAGATGGAATAGACCATATTTGGGGCTAAACTCTCTGTAGTATCAACCCCTTCATTTTTCAAAACAGCAAAGGAAGTCCCAGACAAGTGGAGTGATTCCCAAAGGTCATTCCCCTGAATTATGAGGGAAAACCAATAATGAGCTAATCAAATTTGATAAGAAGTTGTCAATTCAAAATTTGCAAAAAGAGTATTTGAAATACAGCTTACCATACACTATTATTAATACTGAATGTCACCCTAGAATGTATTGTACCTTGGAGATAATAACCAAAGGCATGGAGATATTAAAAAATTAAAAGACATTTTGAATCTAAACATTAATAAAGAAAAACTTCAACCATGTTTAAACTTATGTGATAATTGTGTGCTTTATGAAATTTCACTGGATCTTTTAAGTGCTTAGAACCTTATGACATTCCGTATTTAATATACAAAGATGAAAAGCCACACCCCATTGGAGAAATATTCGTTCTTTCATCACAGTAAACATGGCTGAAATAATTCACCTAAAACAATAAGGTAATAAACAAAACACATTCTTTTGTCAGCAAATACAGTTGGAAGATGCCTATAAGATAAAGCTAAAGTATTGATGAAACATTCTAGAGAGTCAGAATTTGAATTCAACTCTTCATGTGGGTCTTTCGACAGTTCAAGGCTAGCACTGGACTTCTATTTCCATATAATGATAAGAATTTGTGGTTCTGTGGTTAGTTTGCAAGGAACTACAGAGGATGTATTTTAAAATCTTCTCTAAAAAGATATTGTTCTGACAGTTACTTTTAGTCACTTGCCCTCAATTTTTTTCAGGCCCAGCTACATTGCTTTGATTTCCATGGCTATCAATTCAAATTCAGAGAGTAAAAGTAGACCCCAGTTGTTCCCAGAAAACTGGACAATTTATCACACCTAAATGACAAAAAATTCAGAATGCTTGTTATTCCTATTGAGTAACAAGTTTTAGTATTCTGAAAGTCCTTCACAAATATTGAAAACAATGAATATTTAATCTCTGCTTGAAGATCCCCAGCGATGCATAACTCATTACCTCACAAGGCAGCCCATTCTACTTTCACAGTTCAGAAACTGAAGACTTTTTTTTTCAATAGTATTATATTTTTCCAAATACATGTAAAGATAGTTTTTCAACATTCATTTTTGTAAGACTTTGTGTTCCAAATTTTTCTCCCTCACCCTTACCCCTCCCAAGACAGCAAGAAATCTGTTATAGATTAAATATATACAATCTTTTAATCTTATTTCCATATTTGTCATGTTGTTCAAGAAAAAGCAGAACAAAAGGGAGAAAAGAAAAATCAAGCAGACAACAATAAAAAAGCGAAAATGCTTAGATCCATTTTCATTCTTCATAATTCTCTCTCTGAATGCAGATGCCATTTTCCATCCCAAGTCTATTGGAATTGTCTTGAATCACCACATTGATCCAAGTCCATCACATTTGATTATCACATAATCTTGATAATATTATGTACAATGTTCTCCTAGTTCTTCACTTTCAGGCTTTTCTGAAATCAACCTGCTCGTCACATCTTTTAGAACAATAATATTCCATTAAATGCATACATTATAACTTATTCAGGCATTCCCCAGATTATGAGCATCCATTCAATTTCCAGTTCCTTGCTACTACAAAAAGAGTTACCAACATTTTTGCACATGTGGGTCCTTTTCCCTCTTTTGTGATTTCTTTCAGATATAGACCTAGTAGTAACAGTGCTAGATTTAAGGGAATGTACAGTTTTATAACCCTTTGGACATACAGGAACAGAATATTTTTTATGGCATATTAGCCAAGGCTTGAAGATACCAAGTAATAGCAAAATAAGAATATAAAATAAAAGTTATTTTCACGTTGATTTGCAAATATACTAAAGTTCAATGTGACTAATTTTTTTTTTTTTTGCTAAGGCTTGGCTTTGGCTTATATCTGTTGAATCTGCCAAGACACCCATCATGATAATAAATATGATGATATTTAGATACCTTATTTTTCTTTTTGATCTTAGACTCTTTACTTTGCTTTCATTCCTAAAGCAGTCTGAATATTATAGAGGACAGTCATCTCTAAGAGAACTGGCAAATTATTTCTGTGTTAAATCATCAGCTTTTCTATCAACTACCAACAAAACTCAGCAGCAAGAGTTAGAAAAAGAAAATCCATTCAAAACATTTGCAAATTATACAAAACACTAGGAAGTTTACCTTCTAACATATATATATATATATATATATATATATATATATAAATTTCATGAATACAAATATAAAATATCCTTTAGAGAAATAAAAGAAAGTCTAAATAATTTAACTGTTTATGGTAGGCCCTGGAAAATATTAATAAAAATTACAATGTTACTTAAAATTATTAACTTATAGAGATTGATTTTTTTATTTTTCACAAAATTCATCTTGAAAAATAAAGATCAAGAATCTCAAGAGAAATAGTATATAAAAGGAGACCTAGCAATATCATATCTATAACTCTACCACCAATCAGTAATCATCAAAACTAGTTAGTATTGGTTAAAAAATAGAAAAAAAACCATTTAGGAGAATATATCACGTAAACAATATGCTCAACAAGCCCAAAAATCCCAGTTATACCCTATTCAGCCAAAATTGGTGAATTTCATACAATTTCATACAATCTACCAAAATAAACTCCAAATGGATATGTGACAGACATAAAAAGTCATATCATAAATAGATTAGAGAAACAAGGAAGGAAATGGATTGGGGAATATTTCATACACAAAAGTAATAGAGACAATCAGAGATAATAAAAATGGACAATTTTAATTATATGAAATTGAAACATTTATATAAATATCAAAGCAGCTAAAATTAGAATAGAAACAGTTTGCAAGAAAACTCTTTTTGCATTTCTCTAATAAAGATCTAGTATAAACATACATAAGAAAAAGATTCCAATATATAGGAACAAGATCTATTTCCCAAAAGAAAAGGAATAGGTTATTCTTATAGAAAGAAATTCAAGTTATCAAAAAATTATATAAGATGTTCTAAATCACTAAAAAACAAAAACAACGGGGCAGCTAGGTGGCGCAGTGGTTAGAGCACCAGCCCTGAAGTTGAGAGGACCTGAGTTCAAATCTGGTCTCAGATACTTCCTAGCTGTGTGACCCTGGGCAAGTCACTTAACCCCAATTGCCTCAGCAAAAAGCAAAAAAAACAAAAACAAAAACAAAAAAAAAAAACCCAACAACAAAAAGAACCCACCTAGAAAAATACTAATTAGAAAAACTCTGAGTTTCTGTCTCACAGCTACCAGATTTGCAAAGTACAAAAAAGGAAAATTATGATTGCTGAAGATTCTATAAAAAGACAGGCATAGTAATGGATATATCCTTGGTATGAAGCTATGAATTGATCCAACCCTTCTAGAAAAATATTGGAACCATATCCAAAAAGTTACCAGATTATATTTCTTTTGACACAATAACATCACTATTAGGCTGATACCTCAAAGAAATAAAAAAAATAACAAAAATGTACACAATATTTATGTATGTACACAAATATTTATAACAGCTCTATTTGTTGTATAAAAGATAAGAAAACTAAAGGAATGCCCATCAATTGGAAACTGATGAACAAATTATAGTATGCTAATGGAATAGGATGACTTGTATGATAAGAAATGGTGAAAGGAAAGATTTGGAAAAATCTAGGAAGACGTGGACCAATAAGGAATATGCCATACATTTCATGAGAGAGAGATGATGGTCTTAAAATGAGACATAATTTTAGCATATAGCCAACCTGCTAATTTATTTTGCTTTGTTTTGTATGCATATGTTACACACATTTGCTATTCTTTTTTTTAAATGGTGGGGGTAAGAAGAGAGGTTAGTAATAATATTATAGAAAAAATGATGAGAGGGTAAGTGAAGTATCTATAAAATGTACAAAAGAATAGAATGAAGTATAGAAGGAAACAGATCAGCCAGCCAACTTGAAAGAAACAAATTCAATTTTCTTATATACCAAAAAAAAGGGAAGCCATCATATATGATCTTCATTATCTATTCTATTTTGCATACTGACATGCTCATTTTATTTGGTATTTAAATTCAGAATTTTTAAACTGTTTTTTTGTGCCATAATCGTGGGTAGACTACTGAGCCTAATGTAAATGTTCTTCAACTTGAGAGAGTGAAAAAAAAAACAAAACCCAACAGTAATCATGAGTGAAGTGGCCTGTGTTCCGGTCCTTCTACCGCTCCTAAAGAATTATGTGACTTTGGACCAATCATTTCACTTCCTTATGTTTCAGTGTTCTTGGCTATATATTAGTTAGAGCATGATCTTTGAGCTGTTGCTCAGCTCTAAATAAAAGTATATTATTCCTTTCATAAGGAAAATTTGATAGGAAGAAAAATAAAGGGTAAAGATTCCTTGTATTTGTTATTGGATTTACATGCCACTGAGCTTTCACCCAGGTTTCTGTCAAGATGGTCTATCCCTAGATATATGAATAAAAGCAAGAATGCAAAATACAATGACATTATATCATGTCAAAAATGATTTGACCTTTACTGAATAAAACTAATTTTACTTTTCCTTAATTCCATTGTATTCATTGTTTTCACCACCATTTTTGTTCTTGTCCTTCATTTAGTTACTAATAACTTGCTTCTGTTGTTTACTGCCTTTGTGACAAATGGTGGAACCACATAACACCCCCATCCCAGGTTTCTGCCCCCCTCATCTGTAAAAAAAGAAGCTTGAATGAGACGGCCTCTGAGATATTTGCCCACTCCAGCTCTACAATCTGATTGTTCTAAATGTAGAATGTATAGTTCTCTTCTATTTATCAATTTCTCTCCTTCAAGTCTGGTAGAGTAGCTTTTTCTGGTAAGGACTCCATTTAAAAATTTTCTTTCCTTCCTTACAGGTACAAAGGTTTTAAAGGCAACTGTTCCATGACCTTCATTGACCAGTTTAAAGCTCTGCACCAGTGTAATAAGTATTGTGAAATGCTGGGGTTAAAATCCCTTCAAAGCAATAACCAGAAACAGAGAAAACCAGTCATCGGGAAAGGCAAAGTTCAGCCACCCACTACCCCTGCCAAGAAGGTAGGGGCCAATGCCCCTGCAGGGAAGAAAACAGACTCTGCCATTAAGTCACCTGCTAGCAGAGAGTGACAGAGAAAAACAAAGGCCTTATGCAAGAGGGACTTCACAGTCAGTTACAAGACTGTAGCTATTCCCAGTTTACAATGCTTTAAGATGCTTTGTAAATTATAACCTTCTGTCTTTATTGAAATGTTAGCAGGATAGGACCCATGAAAGACTTAACTGGAAAACAAACTGTCCATCAGAGTGTTAGTCAGTCCTCTCTTTGTCCTAACTTTTCAGTATTTTTACCGTCACATCTGTGTATATTTGTGGGTTTTGCACATTGTTGTGTTATCAAGGACTTGGTGTAAGGATGGGACTATCCCTTGTCCTATCGCCTTCCTTACTTCCCACTCAGAACTAGACCAGTGAGGTTATTCAGCTGCTATATAAATTTAAACTATGAATGACTGACTCTCTATATTGAAGTTTTGCACTAGTGTTGGTTACTGGCCTTGTAGAAATTGTTCAGTAATGATGACCTTTTTCATAATTATTTGCACAGTTGTTACCCTTGTGAAACTTTGACAACCAGGTGTACTTTTCTGTTTAATTAAATTCCTATTTAAACAAAAGAAAGTTGTGTGGGTATTTGGATCACTGCCGGCATCTTTTCTGTATAATTTGTAACATAATCCATATATCTCTTGGGTTTAGTAATCACCTAATAAGGTGACCTACTCATATGGCATTTCCTTTTTAAAACAGAAAAGCTCTAAAAATGGACATTTGTGGTTTCTCTATTCTTAGGTTTCCACTTGAAAAGGTACAAACTTTCTATTATTTTCCATAAATCCAGAACTCCAAAGATTGATGACTCTTTCTCTGGTTACATAAAGAGGGATAAACTCTGGATTGTATTTTCTCCTTTATACACAGGAGGGTGTTAGCTCTACACCCTTCTCAGTTGACACTGTCCCTCCTTACATTCTGTCTTTCCCTCACTTTCATTAATCCTAGATTTCATTAGTCCTTTATTATGTATTCATATTATGGTATTATGGTATTATGGTATTCACCAGTCAACTATGCCAATTCTTTCTGAGTAGTTAATGGGAAAATGGAACCAATCTGATGACCTTTAATGGGATGGGCCAGTGTTAAATGTAGACAGATTTTCTGGCTTCATGTCCATGTAAGCAAACCTGCTCCACCCAGGACATCAACACTAAATTTTCCGAAGAATCCTGCATAGAACTTCCCTCTCACCTCCCCCCACCTCCATAAAAGAATCTCTAAAATTGGAAGAAAAGTAGTTAACCCTGGTTTATTCTTTCTGCCAACGGATTTTTGGGTTTAGAGACTAATACATCAGAACATATATATGCAACAGGTATTGCAGACGGACAATGAGTTGAACTCTGAATTGAATGGAAGTAAAATATTAGGTAGATTGTGTTTTGCAGAGACTTAGAGTTGAAAGATCATCTAACTTGTATCTTAATGAGAAAAGAAAACCCTCTTCAATATATCTGACAGATGGCCATCCAACATTTAAACCTCTCTAATGAAGGGAAATGTGTTCTACTTCCTGATGCAGCCCATGCTCTATTAAATAGCTTTAATTATTAGGAATTTTTCCCTAAAATCATTACTACATTTGCCCTGGCAAATTGCTTCTATTTCTACATTCTGGTACTAAGCAGAAAAAACAAATTATCTTCCAAATATCCCATGATTCCTATCATGCCTCCATTCATTTTTTTTTTTTTTTGGATTTTCAGGCTAAATACCATTAGTTTCTTTAATCCTTCTTATTCTTCTTATCCCCACCTGACAGTTTTGCTACTCTGGACACTCTTAATTTTTCAAAGTCATCTTCAAAATGTGCCCAGGATTAAACACAACCTTTTAAATGTGGTCTGACTAGGAACTTCTCTGGTCTAAGAGCTATGCCTCTTGAATCTAAGACTGCACTACCCTTTGGGGTTGCTGCACTGTATTTATTTATTTAATTTTTTATTTATTTAATTTAATTTCTATTTATTTAATTTGACCTTGTAATTTATGAAAACCCCCATAAATTTTTCAGAGGAATGGTTGTTCAGCCATGTCTCATTCATTTCATATTTTTGGAAAGAGTGATAACTATGGATTTTTTGCCAAGAACAAGGAATGGAATAGAGAGGTAGGGAGGAATTTCACTTGGGATATAGCCAACAAGGAAAAAGAAGCTATTCTCTAGCATATCAAAAGCTCTCTATGCTGAAAGAATGGACACTCTTTGGAAAGAGGGGAGGGATTTTGACAGGATGCTGGAATTTAATAATATGACTGTTTGGGGTGTGGGGAAAAGCACACACCTAAATGAGTCTTCCTTCCTCCAGCAATGGTGAAAGATGTAAATACTTTGTTGGATATCACTAGGTTTTTCTACTACTGAAGGATCAACCAATGCTAACCAGTGGAAAGTTGAGTCAAGGGAAGAAGGAAGTGTGCCCCCCAGGATAAAGCTTTTGGTGCTCTCCAAACCAAAGCCTTGGTTTCCTAAATTACATTACTGATTCTGTTTGTAAAGTTGATTTTTTTGTACCCAAGAGTAAGACTTTATATTTATCCCAATTTTATTTTATTTTATTTTATTCAATTCAGCCTAGCATTCTAGCCTGTCAAGATATTTTTGCATCCTGTCATTCAATGTGTTATCTTTGTCTCTTAACTTTGTGTTATCTGCATATCTAATAAGGATCACAGTTTTTCCTTTTATCTAAGTCAATGATGAAAATATACAAGAATGCCAAGCAGACATCCCTTGGTCACTTCACTGAAAACCTTCTATGCTGATGCTGAACCATCAATGACTATTCTTTGCATTTGTTCATTTAAACAGTTCTAAATTTTCTTAGCTGTAATACGGTGGAGTCTTCATTTCTCCATCTCATCTACAAAATAACAAGAGAGACTGTTAAGTGCTATGCTAAAATCAAGTGAACTAGTATCTATTGCATTCCCCTGTTCTGCCTGTTTATTAATCTGATGGAAGAGGCAAATGAGGTGAGTCTAGGGTGATTTCTTCTTGACCAAGACACACTAGATCATTATAGTGTTCATCTCCTTTTCTGGCTTTTTATTCATCATCTCTTGAATAGTACATTCTAAAATTTTGTAGGATCAGTATCAGGGATCGGTATTTACTGAACTATATAAACTCTTTAGAAAGTTAGGACATTTCCTTTCCTTGGACCCTGGGCACCTAAATCATTCATGATTATGCCAAGCAGTACTTTATCTGGCCCCTTGATTATTTGAACTATTCAAAGTACTCTCTTATTCTTTCCCTAATTTACCTTGGGCATCAATCAACTCTTTATTAACCAAAAATCATTTCCTTAGAAGAAAATTGAGGACAAAAAGAGTTGAATCTTAATGCCTTTGAGACTTCATATATATACATATGCATATATATATATATATATATATAATTGTTCCTTTTACTTGAGTTCTTATCCTTCTTTTTGCCCTCATTTCCCTAATATAGCTAAAGACAAAAGCAAAATAAAAAATTTGTTGTTGTTTTTTATCAACCTTACTTGATTCTGAATTTAATTGTTCCCTATATTATTTTTGTCAGGTCAGTCCACACTTTTTAGTGTTTATTTTCCATGACTTGACTTGGTTTCATTCTGTATATATATATATATATATATATATATATTTGATGAGTTCTTTGTGTACCAACATAGGCCCCTTTAAACTCATCAGATTGTTACCCTTTGTCCCTTCAGAATTTCATTCCTGTGGGTTTCCTTTATTTTTCAAATTGATTGCCCTTGCAGAATTTTAGTTCATGGTATCCTATATGTCTTTTTCTTTGAACTCTTTTAAAATCTGTTCCAAAGTTGTGAACTGATCCAACCATTCTGGAGAGCAGTTTAGAACTATGCCTAGGCTATAAAACTGTGCATAGCTTTTGATCCAGCAGTACAACTACTGGGTCTGTATCCTAAGGAAATCATAAAGGAAGGGAAAGGACCCACATATGCAAAAATGTTTGTAGTAGGATGGGGCGGAGCCAAGATGGCGGAGTGAAAACGTGACTCTCTGCATCTCCTCCGATCTTCTCTCAAATCAACAATAAAATAAGTCTCTGAACTGATCTTCAAGTCAACGAATTTAGAAATACTTGGATACTGCTTGCTGATACCTCAAAGAACTTCACATCAAGTTTGTCTATCTTGGACAGAGGGATAAAGAGTGGTATAGGCTGGAAGTGAGGGTGGAACTCAGCTCAGCTCGTTGTGGCAAAAACACCAAACTCCAAACTCCAAACACCTGGAGTTTATCTGAGGCACTCGGGACACTCTGCCCGGATTGGGGGCAGGTGTTCTGGCAGACTTGCCTTGTTTAAGGAGTAATTGGGACTTAGTCCTAGCCCCCACGGGCCCAGCATCTTAAATTAATTCGCCAAATTGCCCCAGGGCAAGGAGCTTTAGCCCAGGTTTTTCCAAACCTTAAAGAGATATACACACTGTTTAAAAAAAATGAAGAAGCAAAAGAGAGCTCTCACCATAGACAGCTTTTATCGAGACAGAGAAGGGCTGACCCCAGATTCTGAGGTTCCTTTAGACAAAACTTCAGAGGATGTTATTAAGGACCATCACTGGTCCCCTTTTCAAAAGGCCTTTCTGGAAGATTGCATACAGAATATCAAAAAAGAGTTGGAGAATAAATGGGAAAATAAACTTTAGTCAGTGCAAGAAGCCCTCCAAAAGAGATATGATAAAGACACCAATTTATTGAAAAATAAAATTAGTGAAGTGGAAAAAGAGTGCAATGAACAAATTGGCCAGTTAGAAAAGGAGCTTAAAAAGGTAACTGAAGAAAACAACACTTTAAAAATAAGAATTGAACAAATGCAAGTGAATGACTCAATAAGACTTCAAGAATCAGTCAAACAAAAACAAAAAAATGAAAAATTAGAAGAAAATATGAAATATCTCCTAGGAAAAACAACTGACTTGGAAAATAGATCTAGGAGAGACAATCTAAGAATTATTTGACTTCCTGAAAGCCATGATGAAAAAAAGAATCTAAACACTATCTTCCAGGAAATCCTGAAAGAAAACTGCCCTGAGATTGTAGAATCAGAAGGCAAAATCACCATTGAAAAATTCACCGATCACCTCCTGAAAGAAACCCCAAAATTAAAAACCCAAGGAATATCGTGGCTAAATTTCAGGACTATAGCACCAAGGAAAAGATTCTGCTTGCAGCTAGAAAGAAACAATTCAAATACCAAGGATCAATAATTAGAATCACACACGATCTGTCAGCCTCCACATTGAAGGATCGAAGGGCCTGGAACCAGATATTCTGAAGGGCAAAGGAATTTGGATTACAGTCAAGAATAACCTATCCAGCTAGAATGAGCATTATCCTCCAGGGAAGAAGATGGTCATTCAATGATATAGGTGAATTTCACCTATTTCTAATGAAAAGACCTGATCTGAACAAAATATTCGACATCCAAACACAGAACTCAAGAGATGCATAAAAAGGTAAAAAGGAAAAGATTCTTGAGAACTTTATTTTTACTAGGGGGATACTTAAAGTTTGGGGGTATATTGAACTAGATATTACTTTGATAATATGAAAAAGAGAACTAGAGGGGGAAAGGTTGTCATACTGGGGAAAGGAGGGAAAAAGTGGTAAAATAAGATCTAAAAAAAGGAGGTAAAAACAAGGTAAAATCTCTTGAAGAGGCAAAGAAAACCTAGTATAATTGAGAGAAAGAGGGGAGGGAGATGAGCATCGTGCAAATCTTACTCTCATCAGGTTGGGCTCTAAAAGTGTATATCAGACACTTGATTTCACATAGAAACTTGTATGTTGCTAGAGGGAAGGAGGAGGGAAAGGAGGAAAAGAAAGGGATAAACTAATAGAAGGAAAAATAGAAGAATCAGGGGAAAGGAGTAAAAACAGGGGGAGGGGACCGAAAGGGTGGAGTATTGTTTGGGGGAGGGGGTCATCAAAAGCAAATTACTGAGGAGGGGGAAGGGAGAAAGGAGAAAGGAAAGGGGAAAACATAACTTGGGTAAATAAGATGGCAGGAAATTAAGAATTAGTTATTCTAACTGTGAATGTGAATGGGATGAACTCTCCCATAAAGCGGAAGAAGATATCAGACTGGATTAAAAATCAGAATCCCACAATATGTTGTCTACAAGAACACATCTAAAACATAGTGACACATATAGGATGAAGGTAAAAGGCTGGAGCAGAACCTATTATGCTTCAGGTGAACAAAAAAAAGCAGGGTAGCAATCCTTATCTCAGATCAAGTAAAAGCTAAGATAGATCTAATCAAAAGAGATAAGGAAGAAAACTATATTTTATTAAAGGGTATCATAGATAATGCAGCAATATCAATACTAAATATATACACACCAAGTGCAATAGCATCCAAATTCCTAGGGGAGAAATTAAGAGAGATGCAAGAAGAAATAGACGGCCAAACTATACTAGTGGGGGATCTCAACCTTGCTCTCTCAGAATTAGATAAATCAAACCACAAAATAAACAAGAAAGAAACTAGGGAGATAAACCAATTGTTAGAAAAGTTAGGTATGATAGATTTATGGAGACAGTAGGGAGTTTACTTTTTTCTCAGCAGTCCATGGAACCTATACAAAAATTGACCATGTGTTAGGGCATAAAAACCTCAAAATCAAATGCAGAAAGGCAGAAATAGTAAATGCATATTTTTCAGATCATGATGCAATAAAAATCACATGCAATATAAGGCCAGGAGAAAATAAACCAAAAGTTAATTGGAAATTAAATAATCTAATCCTGAAGAATGAATGGGTGAAAGAGCAAATCATAGACACAATCAATAATTTCATCCAGGAGAATGACAATAAGGAGACAACATACCAAAATTTGTGGGATACGGCCAAAGCGGTTATAAGGGGCAATTTTATATCTCTAGATGCTTACTTGCATAAAATAGAAAAAGAAAACATCAATGAATTCGGCTTATTATTAAAAAAACTAGAAAAAGAACAAATTAAAAACCCTCAATTAAATACCAAATTGGAAATTATGAAAATAAAAGGAGAAATTAATAAAATTGAAAATAAGAAAACCATTGAATTAATAAATAAAACTAAGAGTTGGTTCTACGAAAAAACCAACAAAATAAATAAGCCTTTAGTTAATTTGATAAGAAAAAGGAAAGAGGAAAATCAAAATGTTAGTCTCAAGAATGATAAGGGAGAACTTTCTCCAATGAAGAGGAAATTAGAGCATTAATTAGGAGTTACTTTGCCCAACTTTATGCCAGTAAGTTTGATAATCTAAATGAAATGGAGGAATATCTACAAAAATGTAGATTGCCCAGGTTAACAGAAGAGGATATAAATTATTTAAATAGCCCCATATCAGAAAAAGAAATAGAACAAGCTATTAACCAACTCCCTAAGAAAAAATCTCCAGGGCCAGATGGATTTACATGTGAATTCTACCAAACATTCAAAGGACAATTAATTCCAATACTATACAAACTATTTGAGAAAATAGGGACAGAAGGTATACTGCCAAATTCCTTCTATGAGACTGATATGGTGCTGATAGCTAAACCAGGTAGGGTGAAAACAGAGAAAGCAAACTATAGACCAATTTCCCTAATGAATATTGATGCAAAAATTTTAAATAAGATATTAGCATTGAGATTACAGAAAGTCATCCCCAGGATAGTACACTATGACCAAGTAGGATTTATACCAGGGATGCAGGGCTGGTTCAATATTAGGAAAACTATCAGCATAATTAATTATATTAATAACCAAATTAACAAAAACCATATGATTATCTCAA